>PVKB01004616.1:0-132566 GCA_004027205.1 Ctenodactylus gundi
TTTTTTTTTTTTTTTTTTTTTTTTTTTTTTTTTTTTTTTTTTTTTTTTTTTTTTTTTTTTTTTTTTTTTTCTCTTGTTAAGTTGCTGAGGCAGGGCTTGAACATTCAACTCTCCTGACTCAGTCTCCCAGAGTGCTGGGATTGGTGATTGTGCCACCAGTCCCGGTTCTGAAATTTCAATAAGTTCATAGCTGATACAATGGCATTTTCCCCAAAGTTTTACTTTATGTTTTTGTAGCTGGTCTTTTCATCATATCAGCTGCTTAAAAATAAAAATAAACAAAAAATTAGGACTTGAAAAAACGTTGACCTTTTAAAAACTAAGAACTCACTTTAGCCTGCAGACAGATTCAGAAAGTTAATATAACACTGCTCTGACAAACTAAATAGCAGATATAAACTAGATCCGCACCCCCCTCCCAAAGGTCAAACTGTTTTCTCCTAAGTTAGTTGTTTAGGTGACTCATTAATCTATAATGACTTTTTGTTTTTCCTCCGTTTGTCCCCATCAGTGTGTGTACCCTGGGCTGCCTTGATCTGAGCCTGCATCGCAAAAGTACTGAGACAATTCAGGCATTACACTGGAGTTGACTCCAAATATTTCCAAAATTCCATAAAGAAATCTAAACAATTTTCTATTAAAAAACCTTTAACGTGGTCTCTTTAAATTAACCATGTGCAAATACTATTACTCTCTCTCCTACTTTTATGATGGCAAACTTGACTCTGAATAGAAAGCTGAAGCCATTTCATCTTAAATTTAAAGTCTTTGTAAGATAATTCATAATTCACAAACTTGTCTTTTAACTTCCATTACCACTTGATAATGGCCAAGCTCTTTTAGGAAGTAATAAAACAATGGAAAATTAGACCTAAAGTCTCATCTATAGTCAACAAATATTCAGTGTGATTTCTGGACTAAGATCACATTGTGTTCCTGCAGTACAGAGATCGCCCCACGTATGTTTTAGTTGGTAGCATCGTAAAGTAAGTGGGCATATATTCATCTAATTTTTTTAAAGAATTTAAAACAGTAAAAATAAAGAGTAGTATTTATTTTTGTTGGATTACAGAGCAATAAATATAGTGTGCAAAGTTATAACTTGGTTTAGGCATTCATTAGCTGTCTATTTTCTTTGTAACTAACAGAAAAAAATTGAAAAAAATGTGATTTGAGAGTGGGTCTTTATAAATAATCCAAAGGACATCATATTCTTTCTTTCTTTCTTTCTTTCTTTCTTTCTTTCTTTCTTTCTTTCCTTTTTTTGAGACAAGGTCTCACTCTGTCATCTAGGCTGTTTAAAAGCTTACTATGTAGCCCAAACTCATGGCAATTCTCTTGCCTCAGCCTCCCTAGTGCAAGGATTACAGGTGTGCACCACCATGCCTGGTTTATTTGGTGTTAGGGAATCAAACTCTATTATGTAGTGCTTGTTGAGCATGTGCCTTAACTGCTAAATGAGCACTTTACCCACTGAGTTTTTCCTTCAGTCCCGGGACACCATATTTTAAAAGCCTTAGCTAATGAACTGTAAGTCTTCTTTGAGAGCCTACTACATAACTGTCTAAAATGCTCCCAAGTAAATGAATTAGCAGGAATACTTTAAGACGTTTTTGTTTGTTGTTTGGTAAGTCGTTTTCTGCGTTTTCTTCACTACCTGATTTACAGTAGAACTTCCTGTGACCTGATGCAGACAGAACAGAACAAATGAGGTGAAGGCACATAACCTGCATTCAAAAAGGAGAAGAAACTTTGGAATTTATAAATTAGATTTAGAAGAAGAAAGCAGTCAAGGTCAAGTGCATGTCAAGTGATTTTTAAATACACAGGGGAATAAATTTTGACACATCATAGAGACATACTAAACAGCACTCACGTACTTGATGCAATGTGGGTGTCTTGGGACTGTCAGTTTCTATCAATGGGTAACACCATCAGTTATTTTTAGTAAGATGCCTTAGGTGGTATTTCATAACATTTTAAAATATCAAAGTGAAAAAAGAATGACTTGATTGGTATCTGCATTCATCTGAAGGTCAAATGTATTTTGTACCTCCAAGGTTTTTAAGCTGCAGTGATGAATCTGCTTCTTCTACAGGGTTAGGCTCTGGGGGTGTTTTTAAAGGAAACATGGGTTGAAAGAGTTTCCTGCACAAAATCATACCATCCGTAGATGTCAGGAAAATAATTGTACTTTCAAATTCGTGATGATAGTAGGCATATGAGTCAGCATAATTTAGCTGACCACCATATTTACTGTTACGGACAGGGTAGTTCTTTGAGATGAGAATACAAGATCAGCTAACTAAAGAGAGTGCACTGCCAGGACACTGACGAGAGTCCCAGTATGAATACTGGCACAGAAATATGGAGGATTAAGTATTTGGACTTTGGAAATTACACACTGGATTTCAGGGTTAGCGAACAGAGGACAGCTGTCCAAAGAGTGTGACTCTGTGTGTGTGTGTGTGTGTGTGTTCCATCCATTTGAGACTGTTAAACTGGAGCTCCTCAATTTCTTTCTGCCCAAAGAAAGATAGTTCCTGTTGAGGATTTCTGCTGAGCTGGCTCATGGGGTTTCTATTTCGTGGTCTAGAATGCAAGTTTTCTTCCATCACATCTTACATACTTTAATTTCCTTATCATAGCACTTACACCTGATCCGCTACCATAAACCTCCCACCAGTCTTCATATGGGGTCACACTTAAGTGCTGTGATAACCACATTAAAATAATGGAAAACATAGAACACAATACCTAGCAATAAGAAAAAATAAAAACACTGCAACATCATATCTGTAAGAATTTTAATCTGTTGATGAAATAGTATTTTTTAACCTCTGACCTTTATCCCCAAGAGTTTATTCCTGTTATATTTTTTCTTCTAATTGGAGATGAACTATGAACTAAAGTTGATAGTTACCCTGGAACTAGTCCACTTTTTATTTCTTTTGTTTTTAAACCTATAATAAGAAAGCTTCTATACAATCTTAAACTATTTACCAACACACTGTGTTTTATGAATAAGTAGATGATGACTTGGGAAATTAATACATTGCCCAGAATATACTAAAACCCTAATCTAATTTGTAACAAAATATTTGCTTAGTATTTGAAGGGGCTAACATTTAAAAATTCTAGATAAATTACCTTTTACTCAAGTATCCTTTTGTTTCAAATTGAACACTGAATTATTGCTCATTATTTTAAGGTATCTGTCTTTTCAAATATATTTAGCATTGCTTTATAGGCAAATGTATTAAACACCAATAATTTTTCTAGCCAGAACACTATTAATTTAAGACAAATTGAAATTCTAAGCAGATATAAGTCTTAGAAGCCATATTTTATCTTCATTTAAATGCTTACTGTTTACTGTGCCCATGTAAGAGTATAATTTTAATTACAGAACATGACTTAAGAAACACCGAGCTGGTAAAAACTTGATCATTCCTAAGCCATTACGTTACTTTCATAAAACAGCTTTTTATAATTAGATGACTCATTTCCTATCAAACTGTGATTTGAAATCTTACCTCCAACTTTCCCCTAAGCAAGAACACATTTAGTATACTACTAAGAAGTTCAGGAATGACCTTTTATTATTATGTGTCTTCCATGCCCAACATAATTTATTGTTGTTCAAAAATGTCCTTCCTTTTTTTTTTCTTTATTTTTCTTTTCATTTTGTTTCTTTTTCTTTGTAAAGCTTTGGCACTCGGGTTCAAATGTCACCTTTAATTTCAAAGTTTATCTTTCCAAAAATGATTTTCTGCACCTATGAAAAGTTACAGACATGTACATTAATAAATACATACATATACAAATATGTATATCATTTTACTTCTCATTCCTAAGACCTTTCTGGAATTATGGAGAAGTCTAAAGATTTTCAAAATCTAAAAATGTTTTAGATTTGATATTCAGAGTCTTTCTGAAATTTGTATTCTAATAAATGTAACTTCAGAAACACATTGCGCAGTCACATGTATTTATTAGGGCAAAGTGGTGGGTGATTTGGACATTAAAATTATCAGATGAAAAATAGATTTTTATAATTTCATAGAGGACAGTTTTTATCTGGTAAATCCAAATAAAGAATTAAGATAATTTCCTCATAATAGCAACATTAAATTTACCTTAAATTTGAATCACTATGCTTGGTGATTTTCACTACTTGGGGCGGAGACGAATAAAGGATATTTCATGAGCCCACAAATTCAGATGATCTTTGCTCCCACTGTACTGACGTGTTCAGAATAATCCTGCAACTCATAACGAATGGAGCCGTGATAACTGATATGGCATATATTTTGCAGTTCAGGACAGGATAGTTGTTAAGAGCTTGTTTCTGGGCTGAAGGCATAGCTCCTCGCCTCGTGAACTCGCCTAGGAAGCAGGAGCAGGAGATCCTGAGTTGGATTCCTCAGCACTGCATAAGCCGGGCCTGGTGGCACATGCCGCAGGATGAGGGTGATTAGTATACTGGGAGAGATTAGGGGTTTGAGAGTGTGAGACTGGAGGATTGCCATGAGATCAAGGTCAATCCGGGATCCATAATGAGTCAAGAGCAGAGCCTGGACTACAAAGTGTGACACTCTCTCTCTCTCTCTCTCTCTCTCTCTCTCTCTCTCTCTCTCTCTCTCTGAAAAGCTTGTTTCAGTTCTTTTAATTTATTTTTCTTTTTTCCATCTGCAAATGAGTCATAATACTTTCCTCATAAGTCTGGTATACTGGTATAAAATTAAATAATATGCACATAAATTTGAGCCCATGGCAAGCACTTAAAAGAACAATAATACTTATTGTTTAATAGCATATATGCTATACCGGTATAACTTCTTGACTTAGAATATCAAAGAACAAAAGCAAATCATTGCTTGCTCTCCCAGATTTTGCCTTGAAAAGCCATTGAAACCTACAACTCATCAAAAATACTCCCTGGTAAATTAAGAGTTTCTGTAGCTTCACAATGCCATGCATAAATGCTTGGCACTCTTGATTTCTTATTTCTAAATTAATGCTAATGTTTAGGATGATGGTGATGTCATGGCATCATGATATCATGACTAGCATACCCCGCCAGTGGCTCTGAACTAAATGAAATCACAGTTGGCAATAATGGGCCACCCTGCTGAGAATCTCTGCTAAGCACGGACAATTAAGCCACAAAATCATTAATCTTAATTGAGAAATTCATGTTTATCCATAGTTTTTATAAAATACTTTCGGGAACGAATCCAAATCACAAAATTAAAAAATCACCGGTCCTCATCACCTCATTAGAATCATAAGAGATAATGACAATTGAGCTCTTCAATGTTTTTCAAATGCTCATTATAAGGGTAACTTATAATTTTAAAATTGAATACAAATAAATTCCTAAAAATTTCATTTTCTTCTAGTTCTCTCCTTCTGCTGCTTTATTTCTTTATGTGATAAAGAATAAAATTCAAATATCATAGATGAATATATTTTAATGTAAAGTGTTTCCTTTAAACAAAACAGTAGAACTGAATGCAGAAAATGATTACTATGGCTGAAAAGGGGAGTGGACAGTGGCTAAAGGTAGGCCCCTGTTGATGTGTGTACATGTGCTAAAACAGTGCACACAAGCCCATTAGCATGCATAATTAATGTATGCTAACTATAAATAAAATGAAAATCAATTATGGAGATATAAATTCAAGCTAGATATGCAAGCAAAATACGGTAATTTGAACGTGACAGAAAACACAATTTAAGGACTTCACATTGTAGCTTAGTGGAAAAACATACTTAGTATATGTGAGGTCATCGGCTGAATCCCCAGCACCCAAATAATAATAATAATAATCTGTGCTACTCAGAGATAAAAATAACATGTATAAATTGAATATAAAATGAATAAGAAAATATCAATTAAAAAGTAGAAATTAAATCAGTTCTATGTAAAAAGATTTAATTAAAGAAACTGACATCCTACATCAGCCTCTCTGACCCCCTGTGTCTCTTTTTCTGGACAGACACAGGACAGATCAACCAAAGTGCGGATAAAGAGATTAGACAGAATGCCTAAATAGGGTCTTTAAGCTAACACTGGGAATAAAAACCAAAATACTGATGTTTGGGTGAATTGGAATAGAATAATGGTTATATGCTGAGATCCTATGTGATACTGGAAAACATAAATGGAAAGAAGAAATGATTAGCTTAATATGTGGTCCAGAAATCACAAGGAGGAGGACCAGATCAGAGGCTGATAGTTCTTAGAAATCATTGAGAATTGTGCCTATGAAAAGTACCACATAAAATATGCGGGTGACAAGTATCATGGAGGATTTAAAAATTCAAACCTATTTCTCACTGAAAAATAACAAACATAAAGAAATCAGCTATAAGTGTAGCCGAGAGAAAAATGGCTACAATCCCAAATCATAACTCAGTTCAAGTATATAATACGTAGAAAATTACAGACTTACAGGAAAAAAAATGTTTATCCTCAAGTTCCTTCTAAAAGAAAGACAAAACTAGAGGGATAATAAAATCTGAATGCCAGGAATTTTGTACCTGTGATGACAATAAGTATAAATTTGTGAAATATAGCTGCTACACTGTAGAAAACAAATTTTAAATACATATTTTAAAACAATGCATTTTGTAGCATAAAAATGAGTCATTAATGGCAGAAATTTTTAAGTAGTAAAAGAAGTGTCTTTAGCTGACAAAGGAAACAATACCACTGCCCCCGAAGTACCATAAATTTGCATGTGCCTGAAACCGTCTATTCCATAATGCAAGTGTTGACGGAATTAATGAGAAAACGAATGAGAACTCCAAGTACGGAAAGTAAATTTAAGATATTTCAGTCAGAACACGTTACAGAAAGCGATGATAACATCTCAAGTTTTGGTGAGTGGTATGAAGAAATTGTTCAGGGTATTAGGTGGTTGCATAAAAGGGAAGCCTGTTCTCATCTGCAGGAGGGAGTTGAAAACTTTCCTAATGGAAGACATTTCAAAAATATGTCAAGAATAATTAAGACTTACTTAATCAAGGTGAGGGGGTGGCCACATTGTCAGCAGAGATAACAGAAAAGGTTTGAGACTTTACGATTTGACTAGAAACTAAAGGAAAAAAAAACGTGCCATATGAGACTGAAAAATTCTGCAGAAACCACATAGTATAAGGTGTTCTCTGATCCTTTTCAATTTACCTCAAAATATCACATTCTGGAAAGGAAAGGAGGGTATAATAGTATCCAGAAAACTTAAAAAAAAAGTTTTCAATGTTATGTACTTTCAAGTAAGAATTATAGCTATTTGAATTTGGCAGATATTACGAATTATGTATATTAAGTACATACAACATCTTAGTATAGAATAGAATGTCATCATAGGCTAGTCTTAATATTTTAAATTGATTTGTTGAACTTATTTTAAGTTTTATTTGATCTGTTATCATAACAAATAGCTCATTGCAGACTGTAATAATGCTCTTGCTATTATATAATGATAGACAGCTGGTGTGTGTTGAAAGTCACAGTTAGAATTTCTCAGAGGCCTGCAGTCCATTCGCCTGACTTAGCAAAAGACATCAATGCAATGGTGATTTTCTCTACATCATGGAGAGTTTCCAGTAGCCTGAAAATTGCAGCACTCTCCCCTCCCTTGTGTTATTATCTCTCAAGAATGTCTTTAAGATATTGTGTATTATTCTTAGTAAGGATGCGCTTATTTCTGATAAGGAGAATTTCCTGTGGATTGGCACTCTGTCATAAATAACAACTCACAAATCTAAGTACCAAATTCCTTTAGATCTCACAAATTCTACTGAGTCAGCACACACTGAACAGCTCTTCCTTTTTTTTTTTTTTCTCAGAGCTGGTTACCTTGACACACCTCCACATATGTTCAATATGAACTGATTATTTGTGTAGGTGTCTTAGTGTAAATGAGACTAATGAGGTAGCTAAAATGTTAAAAAACGTTAATGCGTTTCATAAAGTTGATTGGACCATTTAGTATGCACTGATTTAAGGTACAGAACACTTGATCTCAAATTCTCAGTGTTATCTCTGTCTTTAAGGTCATACTACTGCTTCTCCCTCTCATAGCTTTGATTTCAATTAAATATGTTAGTATTTATATAACCAGTATTTTCAAATTTCATCCCTATTAACAAGTCATGACAATAAACATCAGAAGCGCACCATACTCAAGCCACAGGTACATTTTACTTTAATCCTTTTACTTGTGTAAGATGCTGCTAATGTCATTCAGATAATCTTGTGATGGTTCTTTTCTCTAGTGGGTAGTTTTGGTAGGTGTGCCCAGGGGCACTGGAAGCTTGATGCTAGGGTGACCTCTTCCAGAAGTAGTCCAGTGTACGGAGGGAAGGACCACCCAATGTCCCAATATTTGTCCATATCAGGTAAAGAGCAGAGAATGACCAGGAAACACGAGCAGACACAGAAGATGATTCGTTTGATCAGAAGAAAAAAATTGATCATATCTATCATCTGTTGACACTGCCCATTCCTTGACAATGACCCACAGATCCTCTGTCCTACACTCTACCCATCTACAATTCTCCATTTCATTTCTAAGACAATAATCGGCCAGCCAAATACACTTGTGCCACATACATCATATGTCTCTGAAGTAACAAGTTGTATTCCTACCACTGAAAGGTAATCACAGTTCCAAATATTTGAGAGAGAAATAATCCAATAGAATATTATTGAAGATATGATTTTTTACAGTACTGCATAATATTCTTCTTGATGTATTGTTAAAGATTGTAATGTATCTGTTCTAATTACAGTCAGGAATATTTTTTCTTTTTGTCTATGGCTTATATCTTACCTAATGTTTTTTCAAGATTTATTCCCAGAAAATGTAATTATTGGTTGAATGGATCTTTCAAAGCATTTTGTAAATAGTTTAACAGAACTTATTAGAAAAAGTTTACACATGACTTTCACTGAATGGAACTTTCAGGGTATCTTATACACAGTTTAATAGAACATATTTAAAAACATATAATAATTATATGAACCTTGTACATTATTTAGTTATTATCCCTTTATAAAATTTATGCAACTATTATTATCTAGATATAAAAAGAAAAACAAAAATTAGAATCAATCTTAATATACTTTTAAAGAACTTTCTTTTTTGAGACAGGGCCTCGCTCTGTAGCCCAGGCTGGTCCTGAACTCACTATGGAGCCCAGACTGGCCTTGGACTCATGGCAATCCTCCTGCCTCAGCCTCCCGAGTGCTGGGATTAAAGGCGTGCGCCACCACACCCGGCTTATTAAAGAACTTTTTTTTTTTAATTAGACATGGACTCACTGTATTACCCAGTCTTTTAAAAACTTTTGGTCTCATGCAATTCTCCTGCCGCAGACTCCAAACTATTCGGAACCCTAAGTGTTCACACCCGTGCCAGCTTGAACTCTTAAGGCAAAATTTTCTCTTTCTTTAGCAAGTACTTTTTCAACCTCTACTTCCGCAACCTATGACGTGCCAGCCAGCATATCAAACATAGCCTGTGATTCAGTGCCCGCTGGTAACCTACGTCCCTTTTCCCTTCACATAAAGCAGATAATGAAAGCTAATATATTACACTTTGTCTAACAAGACAGATCTTTATCGGTACAATTCAGGGTAACTTCTGAACAAGATTATGGTGCTGTGGAATCTACCTGCCCAGAGCTTTCGATTTTATCTTTGTCACAACGCGGAACAATTATATGTACAGAGAAAAAAAAACAAGATATAGCTAGGGTACGAGAGACCACTGCACTCAGTTTATTCATATGTTCCAGACCTGTTGGAAGCTACTCTTACATATACAATATTTAGGTTACAATAACAAGTTCCTACACCTTAAAGATCATCAGCTAGGGTATGAGAACAGTTTTTTCATATGTTCCAGACCTGCTATTATATTTAAAATTTTTATGTTGCAATAACAAGTTCCTACACTTTAAAAATCATCAGCTAGGCTATGAGAACAGTTTATTTATCTGTTCCAGACCTGTTTGAAGCTGCTCTTACATATATAATTTTTATGTTACAATAACAAGTTCCTACACCTTAAAAATCATCCAGTTTAAAATGAGCAAATTGGGCTGTATGATTACTTGTTTTCTGCTGGTCAGGCATTGGAGAATGTTAGAGAACATTTTTCAAGCTTCGTTGATAGCAGAAGAGGGATTGGCCACATGTGAAAATCCTAGAGTTTTGCACTGTAATGCTCCTGTTGGGTTTTGAATCATAAGGCTCTAGTGGCTTGGTGGCGTGAATTGCGACCTGTGCCTGGTACAGGTTTTTGTTAGCTCAAAGCTCTACCTAAACACACATTTTGTGGGTTGCTCAGCATGTGAATGGGAACAGCACTTTCACACCTCAATGCACTTCAAACTAATAGAACTTCTGTTATACTAGTAGCACTATCAATGTGATGAATTTCGGAATGTTTTAGTGTTTATTTCCCCTGCTCTGACAAGTTGTAGTAGCATTGTGTTATTCAAAGTATAATGTTTTATGATAAAGGCCTATGTTAAAAATGTATATTAAACTAAAGGAACTTAGACAATGAAAATGCTTCCTATTTTATGAATGTGAAATTAAGAAATAACCTGGACAGGTCTTTGTGTCTGGCAATTTGGGATCTACATAGAAAACTTTGTGACATTCACAACCATCCGGTTTGGCCTGCCCTTTGGTACCACCGACAAGGATCTGCTGGAACTTTCTCTATTAAGTGTCGGTCATTCTGCCTCAGTCTCTAGGATGGTGGCTGTGATTCAGGGAAATTCTCCAGTGTCGTTGCCCTGTCCTGAGGAAACTTGAGCTAAGAGCAGAGAGGATGTGGGGCCTGCTGGCTTGACGATGTTTGTCTCTATGCCATGGTTGCCTTAGTTACTACCCTTTGTAGGAGGAAATCATTTTGACATCTAACTTTGAGAACTTTCCAAGGGAGAAAGAAAATCCGGTCACTCATTTTTTTTTTTATTTATTTCAATGTTCAGAGGATAGCAGAGCAGACTTGCAACAGATTTCATTAAAGTGGATTTTCTTTCAGAGCCAGTAGGCAGAAATTCGATTTTGTTGTCACTGACAAGTATCAGGGTAATTTGGGTAACTTTTTAAAATAAATACATCATTTAATACAAAGGAAATTCAATGGAAAAGTATCTGTTACATTTTTCCATGTTTTTCTACAATAAATGTTTTCTCATAAAAGTTAAAAATTTTGAACTATTATTTCAAAAATTTATTTTTAAGAAGTCTTAGCATTTTAGAACTAAATTCACATTTTTTTCTTGTAGAATATTTTTGCAATTTACATTTATGAGTAGCATAAAATTAATCATTTAAATATAATATCTTACTTGAACAGTAGGCTCAATTTAACAAATTTTTCCTCAGCTACATTTTCCACAATAGTCTTCTATTTTGTAAAAATATAATGGTATACTTTTGATAAGAATTTGAAACTCCTATATTTCTTCCTTTTATTCTTGGACTGTAAAGTAAATACATCTCAATTTACTCCGATTTTTTTATACATGTTACTGAAACAATTTTGGAGAATGCTACTTTGATTGTTTTATTGGTTTTGGTAGAGATTTTTAGAAGAAAACTTTATGCTTTTTTATCCCATATGCAATGAGAATATGGTTATTATATATGTGGAAAACAATGTTTTTTCCCAAGTCTAAAATTAAAGTTACTTTTAATATTCTTATAAATTTGAGGACTAATATATAAAGATATCTTAGACCTTTTGCGCTGGTATAAAAATGCGAGTAATTTTTAAAGAACAGAAATCTATTTCCCACACATCTAGAGTTGTAGAAGTCCAAGATCAAGTTTTCAACACCTGGTAAGGGCCTTTTCCGGTCTCCTCAAGTGTTGGAAATTGAAAAGACAAAATTTATATGAAAATATGGCAGAAAAGTATAAATAAGAGAAAAATTCATCCCTCAAAGACCTTTTGATGAAGGCCATAATCCATTCACCAGACATATTCTCAGGACCAAATCACATCCTAGAGGCACTCTCTCTTAATCCCACCAAACTGGGGGACATGTTTCAATATGAATATGAATTCTGGAGGGGATATATTCAACCTACCATAATAGAGAAATTGAATTTAGGTTGCTTCTCTTTTTCAAAGCCAGTGAGTATTCTTTTAGCAACTTCCCCTAAAAGCCAATTGGACTTTTATCTTCTTGATTATATGAATGTTAAGAAAACTTTGCTAATGCATGACATGGGTATAATTTTTCCAAACTATTGTATCTTTTTTTCAAAATACATGCTTTGGGGCCAGTTATGTAATGCCACTCAGTTTAGTATTTGTGTGTGTGTGGGGTGTGTGTGTGTGTGTGTGTGTGTGCGTGTGTGTAACTTACTTCAGAATCTCAATCTTGTCAGGAGTTTATTCTAGGTGGGGCCAAGAAAAGGTCCCAGATCAGAATACAATGAAAGTCTTAATTATATAAGAGTGACCCGAAATGTTTCCAAGCTGAAAACAGAGCACTTTAACTCTCAAGGTAGGCACCGTGCTCATTTGGCCTCTAAGGCACTTGTCCCAACCTTTTAGACACCAAGGGCTAGTTTAGGCAAAGAGCATTTCCCCAAGGGATGAAATATTAGTTATGCAGTAGGCTTTTGGATGAAAACTTGGGGTTGGAGCAAAGAGCCTCCTGTTGTCAGATTATAATGGCGTTGGAACCTAGAAGTAGCACGCTGAAGGGAGGCCGAGATTTGCTTTCTTTTCACTTCCTACTTTACTGCTCATCTGACCCTCCAAGGTCCTGACAACCTCAGCGACAGTGGAAGGACCCCTGCTGTAGAAAACTGTTTCCAAAATATTACCTGCATGCTTTGTGAGAGAGTAGTATCATAAAGTCAGTTTCTTTTTTGTTGCGTTTTGAGGGTTAGCCGTTCAAATTTACGTTGACAGTTATTCCCCACATTGGTATAATTAAGAGACAGGATCATGCAAACTGATTGAAGTTGCTCATCTATTTGTAGCAAGGTAAAATTGAACAAGTATTCTGCCAACGTTAGTGCTAATATTTACATTCATTGGGCACTATTAGCAGAAGCCAATGCACTGATATACTGAAAGCATCAAGTGGGCCACCTGAAGGAGAGATGAGAATCCAATGAAAAGACAGGTAAGTGTTTGGATTCTCAGGTGGGAGGAGTCAAGAAATTTCTTTACCCCACTGCAGAACTCTAAATAGAATTCTCTGACTCTGGCTGGAGAATAAAGGGAATAAGCACACAGTCTGAATTGCATAATAATTAAGTTAAACTGGATGTTTAATTATGAGAAAAGGACTAAAATACTGCTTTCATTTTTATTAACAAATGAAAAAAATAGTGGGGACAAAGGGCATACTTAATATCACAAGCTCTTTCTGAGAATTGATTCAATAATCAGGTCGTTTCTAACTTGCACTCTATTAAGCAGGGTCATTCAATCAATCTACAAATTACAACAAGTTATTAAACATTTAAAAAAGTTATTAAATAACTACCTTATTAAACAGGTCATTACAATATAGCATAAAAAGCTGATTTTGAACATGAGTAAAGAGAATCTGTTTAGTTGGTCTATGTTTTTTGATTTTTACCAAGCCCCTAAAAGAGAAAAGTCTTTTAATGAATGAGAAAAAAAGAAAAGAAAAAAATGACAGATGTACAATCTGGTTGATAATTTACACAAAACTAATAGCTAAGTGATAACTTAATAAAATAATTTAATTTCATTTACATGTTAGGTCATTCAGCGGCCTTTTGAATCACATTTCTCCTTCCCTGCTAGTGAGTGGATAAACAGTGGAAAGGTCAGGTGCAGAAAGGTCCTAGCCCTGTTACACATGGACTGTTAATTATGTATTATATCATAGCCTCTATCCAGCCCCCAGCCTTATCTTCAGCTTGGGTTGGCAGGATCACATCGCCCTGCAGAGGAGGGCCCACGTGTAGCCCTGCTGGCCCTAAAGTTAGTAACTAAATACGGTACATAGAAATGAGTTTAAAATCAAAAAGATCTTTGATGAAGTTAATTCTGTGTCCTAGAGAAGGGCAGAAAAGGGTAGAGTGTAATCAAAGTATGTAAGGGGTCATCTATTAGTAAATGGGAAGATTGTGTTGCATGCTAAAAGCAATCATTGAAAATATAAATGATGGTGATGAGAGTGTAGCTCAGTGGGTAAAGTGCTTTCCTAGCATGCACAAGGCCTGGGGTTCAATTCCCCAGCATGACACAAAAAGTGGCAGGGCGTAGGGGTGCAGGCTGAAATCCCAACACCTGGGAGGCTGAAGCAGGAAGATTGTCCTGACTTCAAAGACAAAAGCGCTACATAATGATTTCAAGACTAGCCTTGACTGTAGACTAAGCACCTGTTTTAGAAAGAAAAAAAGAAAGAAAGAAAGAAAGAAAAATATAAATGATATTGCTATTCTTCCTATGTACTTAGAAGTATCCTAGGCTGTAAATATAATTTATGCAAAATGGCAGACATTGTTTAATTTATGATAAATTTCTATTTTTTATATTTTATATAATTTTACAAGGTTAATTAAATCAAAAATACATAGAATATGTAACTATATATTATAGGATCAATAATTCTTCAATTCATACATAATAGGTCTTCAATACAAATATTAAAATATAGAATATTGAGGGTCATCATCAAGAAAGTTGAAATGAATATAATCTCATCCAGCCAAAGCCACTATTGCCATATTTGGAAGTATATTTTTGGAATAAGTCCACTTTAACAGCTTTATATTAATAACAATATCATGGTTCTCTTAAACTACAAAGAAAATCCAAAATATTAACAGTTAGGGTGGGAATTCATCACTGTCACCTTTATATGTTGTATAATAGATCAGAAATTAGAAATCAGTAAAGTATAATAGAATTTTGCACAAAATACATTTTTCTTAAATAATTTTATAATAGAAAATATACTAGCATTTATCATTTTAAGAATTTTGGGAGACAATTTTGTATGTGGACAAAGAAATAAATGAAAACGACTTAAGGCAAATGGTCTTTTAAGATCTTCATTAATCCTTTGTGTGGATTACACTAGTTACAAGAAATTCTACCTTGTGCTAGTATTGAAGTTTCATTAACTTTGATTTCCCAGTGGAGGAGTTAATTGCACATTTATATAATAAACATTCATAAGATAAAATGCTATTGAAATAAAAAAAATACTTTGATACTGATTTACCACAAAATGAGTTATCAGGCAATTATAAGTGAGTCTGCTAATAGTGTAGCTCTCCAAGTTTAATATTTGCAATAGAGGAGTCAAAGTTAGCCTGGGTGGGTTTTATACAAGGGTTGAAACTGAGAAAGTCGCTCCAAAGACTAGCAGCTCCATTTAATCACACTTAGCGCCACAAATTGGCTGTCAAAAGTCTAACTAACTATCAAGCATCGGCTTCCTTTTCTATGCTGCTCACTTGCACAGCCTTTCATTATAACATATGGTAAGTTTAAGAAATTCTCTAGAAAACCACCTTCTTCCTTAGTTCTGAAGTATAAAGAAATCAAGTCTCGTCAGAACAGCAAAAGCATATTAATGTTTTATTGTTGACCCTTAACATTTCCGACATTATGCCGCGGTTGTCACTTGGCTTTATCTAAAGGTACTTAATTAAGTTTAATGATACATTTTAACAATGGAAAAGTAAATACATACTATAATTCCACTAATAAGCGATATAATTTTGTTCACTTTTTCAAAATTGTGATCCTATTATAAGTAGTCTTTCTCCTCTGGATTCATTTTAACTGCCAAGGAGCTCTCTCACTAAGTATACTTTATCAGGTAAGTTTCAAACAGATGGATATATTTGCTAACATGCTTGCTATACCCGTGGAGGTTAAACACACTATAACGCAAACTTTGGTAATCTTACATGCCAGGTAAAATGACCAAAACTACGTAACTTTTCCTCAGATCCTATGAGCAACGCTATGTATTTGCATGTGCAGTCCTGATAATTCTGAGCTTCCGGTGCTTTACTCTCAGTAAATTATGTAACAACTTCTTACCTTAGTCACTGATTCTGATTAAATCTTTCAGAGTTCCATTTTAATTATAAAAATAAGTACCAAAAATCATTCATTGGATTAATTTTATATAGAATTAACTGTTTTTTCATTGCTTAGATATTCAGCCCAGGCTTAAAAAAATATTCATTCAACTTAAATAAATACCATGATTTAAAAATTAAGTTAAATATTTTATTTAATATATACATCAATGATGTGGATATCAGAA
This sequence comes from Ctenodactylus gundi, assembly GCA_004027205.1. Lineage (NCBI taxonomy): Eukaryota > Metazoa > Chordata > Mammalia > Rodentia > Ctenodactylidae > Ctenodactylus > Ctenodactylus gundi. The sequence continues at coordinate 16,324 of PVKB01004616.1, forward strand.
AATGATGGGAAAAGAAAAATAAACATTCTGTGGTAGGGCGTGCTTGTAAGCAGCTATTGGAGAGCTGAAGCAGGAGAGTCACAGGTTTGAAGGTCGCCTGGAAAAATAAGACTCTGTCTCAAGTTTTTGATTTTGAAGACATGCTAAAGATGTACCCCAGAGGCAGACCAGTTGATAATCAGCATTCCTGATCTCCTGAGTCCAATCCTCAGTACTAGGGGAAAAAATAAAGTGGAAAATGACCTGTTGACAAATCTTGACTTCTTCGCTTTTGTAATATATAATGCAATTTACTATTAATTTTGATAGTTCCTGGGCTTTCCTATTTACTGATAAAGTCTTCAGGACCCAGCTGAAGTACAGCTCTCCAATCTAGCCCCGTGTTGGTATCACCTGATAGAACCTGCACTCTGTATGAATACATGTTAGTAAAATCACAATTTATGTGAGGGTAAATTGAATAAATAGTTTTTTTTTGTGTAACATCATTATATAGTCCTCAATAATATATATCTTGTCTTATATATTCTATTATCTATCATATACTTTTTGCTACAGCTTTGTGGTTTTAAGCAATATTACATCTAATAATATATTTTAAATATTGCTAATAGAAAGTGTAGATATCCTTATATTATCTATACTTCCTATTTAAAAATGGGCATAGAAGTATGCATTTTTTATTGATCATAAGATTAGACAGCTCTAAAATTATATGTGAATAATTGCAGTGCTGTAATAATTTCCATACAATTGTTTATAAACTATGCTAACAAAATATATTTTAAAATGTTTACTTTGAAGTCTAAAATTACTACCTAAGGAAATTATTGTTTAGCTATCTGACAGGCTGCTTGAATTCTGAAAGGACTTTGCCACTACCCAGACTCAAGACATGAATATATTATATTTTAAAAAATATTATTCACTGAAGGCTTCTCAACCTCTGCAATTTGCATTGACCTTGGTCTCACTGTTAAAACTGAAGTCTTCTCTTTCAAACATTCAATTCTTCTTACATTTCCATTTCAATATTTAGGAATGTATTTTGCAGAAGTATATTTGCTCCATAGAACCTCTTAAAATTTTTGTGGCAGGTATATTACATTAATATTTATGTGGCTAATACTGCACTCGTGATTAGACTTCATCCAATGCTCATGATTACATATTGTCCTGTCCCTTCACCACAACGGGAGAAAAGTAGTTGACAAAGGCAATATCAGTGGGCCAGAGGTTTATTTCGCACAGACATTCTTCTCAAATGTTCAGCTTTTCTACTGTAACTTTAAAAAAACCACTTGCACTTGCCTTTCTCTAGAATAAGGATTTTCAAAAGCTCTACTGATGGCCATCCCACTTTCCCATAGGGCCACTTCCTTGTTTTAGAAACATGGAACTAATTTCAGGGCAGGCAGTTGTTTAAACTTTTATAGAAATGAATGTAAGCAATTGACGTGATGCTTGAATGATATTATCTGCATTGTTTTAATTGCACAGGGATAAAGCCAAATCTAGTTTATTAAAGTTTTCTTGGTTTCCATCAAATCCTTGAATCTCTGCGAACTGAAAATTATTCTAAGGTACAAATTGCAGGAGTATCCACACTATTTGGAAGCAGGCAGAGCTGATGGAGAACATGCTTAAGAATTCTAGTGCAAACAATAAAAATGTCCATTAGGTAAATCAGGGAAAGGAATCTGCACAAATGAGTAGTGGCAATGTCCACCCGAGGGCGTGCTCCTGGGTGGGACTTGGCTAACACTAAGAGCCAAGTGGAGCACAGCAGTGTTGAGTTGAGAGGAGCCAAGAAAATCAGAGTAACAGTGCTGTGGTCGATTTAGGTCCCAGAAAACAAAGCTCCTGAGTAGAACACACACACGTACACACACACACACACACACACACACACACACACACACACACACACACACACAAAAGCATGGACAAAACAGTAGTTTCCTCAAATCTCTGTTTTGTTTCAATGACAGTGCTTTAATATGAAATGTGAAGAGATAGCCTGGAGGTTTTATTGAGTGGTTTTGTAGTTCCAAGAATTTTCACAAGATGCTACTAGGTCTCAAGTAATTGTATTGATTAAGAAAAAGCATAATTTACCAAATGAATAGACTGTTAGAATGAAAAGCAGATTGAGGTACTCAGGTAAAATTTGATCTTATTACTTTAACTTCGTATCTGTGATTGTTTCTGGTAGTATGACTCTAGCAAATTTTTCAAATTAATTTTTCATGTATAATAGAGATTATAAAGGTAAGTGCTCATATGGCAATGATGCAACAATCTGTGGTCTCATTTAAAGCCAAGGAAAGGGTGGTAGGAATAGTTCAGGGGTTAAACTACGTGACTAGCAATCTCATGGTCCTGAGTTCAACTCCCCAGTAGAACATAAAGCTGTGTGCGATGACACATGCCTGTAATCCCAGCAGTTGAGAGGCTGACGCAGGGAGATTGCCATGAGCTTGAGGCCAGCCTGGGCTCCGTAGTGAGCTCAGAACCAGCTTGTACTATAAAGCTAGACTCTCTCAAAAAATAAGTTAAAAAAACTAAATAAATAATGAAAGCCAAGGAAATAGAATTCTTGAGTGGAAAATATAAATTTGCCAATGGCTAGAGTTTGAGTGAGTTCTAGTTCTATTAAGAATTAGTTTGACTTTCTGAAAGAAACATTGTATTTGAGATTCAGTTTGCACACTTACAAAACAGAAATAACAATACATATTTAAAAGAAATGTTTAAGAATATTTCAGACATAAATAATGGATGCATCTTAATGCTAAGTGAGATAAACCAGACCCAGTAGGTAATGTATCACATGGCTTCATTTATTGAAGAAACTCAAATATAAACACTTTAAAGAGCCAAACTCATTTGAGGTGGTCAGAAATGGGGAGGTAAATTTTATGGAAAAGGAAAATGAATCTGGGCATAGGAGAGTGGGAAAGGCTGAGGAAGCAAGAATGACTAAGATGATCTGATACTTGCCTTGGCACCACTAAAAATTTGAATGTTAAGGTGATATATATATATATATATATATATATATATATATATATATATATATATATATATATATATGATACATATATATATATGCACACATATATGTAGATGATACACTTGTGATATATAAGCACACATATATGTAGATTCCTCAAGATGCATTACAAGCACGTGTTCCTATATGTAAAACAATGGACAGCTAACTGCACTGGCTTGTAGCAAACACTGAAGAAAATGTAATTACAGCTTCCCCAGATATCATCTTCTATCCACAGAATTGATATGTGATTATAAATTATCTATTGAAAATATGACTTACCTGTCACAAAATTATGCTATGTCATACACGTCTTGTTATAAAAGTCATAATGCTGTAACACATAACTTCATAATGCAATAGAGCAATGCTTCTGAGGCAGACCACTAAATTGAGCCAACAGCTGCCAACCGATTCGTACTAATTCGCAACATAGAAGAATGACTTCAGGTGGAAATAAATGGAAGGAAAAGGGTTCTAACGGAGGGGGGACGGATGTGTGCCAGGAGCCATTAACCCGCGCTGACTCTAGTCCATGGCCTTCATCCAAGAAGGTTTTGATTGTGTCACTGTTGTGATTTCAAGAATAAAATCTTCAGCATCTGTATTTAGTGTGTGATGTCTGGTAGCTTATAGGCTGCCAGCAATCAGATTTCTATTAAAAATACAGAAAGTTAAAAATCTCATGCATAGAAGTGATTTTTTTCCTACTGTAAATTCTATGTATCCGATTTTTCATCTGTTTACCTTCTCCCTTAATATTTTCTCTTCCTGACAGATTTTACATTTCATTTATTTGATTCTTTCTGTGGAATTCTTTGCAAAATTTCCGCGTTATGTTTTTTTCCTTTTAAATTGGTTCTCATAGTTTTCTTTTTTCTGTAAAGCAATTTTGAGATCTGATTTCTCTTCTTAAACATATGTACAAAATTCCACAAAATTTTCATATATATATGTATACATATATATATTGAGCTTGAGTGTCTTGTGCACATACATGTCTCATCAACATTACAATTCCTTCACTTCCTCCACAAAACTTTTAAAAATAATTTAATGTAAAAGAAAAATAGAATAATCATTTTTTAAACTTATATTGAAAGTATAATTAGATTATGCAGCCTATGATAGTTGTACATGAATTAAGGTGTTTTATTTTAAAATGAAAAGTCCCTTATCAGAATTCTACCCAAGATTGAGTATGTTACAAACAGGAAACCTAATCTCATCAAGTCCAATCTCTCTATTCCAAGAGAAAGGTAGCAGCTTATATATCCTTCCAGGTCCCATCCCAGTGATAAGCCCCTCCTGGATCCAGCTGTGGAAGCTGTGATAAGCCTCTACCACATGTGTGCAATCCATCCCTTCAGACCAGACCTCAATTTCCCAAGAGCCCCTGATTTCATAGACAATCCATAACATCCGAATACATGAGACTCTGCGGGACCATTCCAGATCTAAACCACAATACACTATTTTTGAAAATGTAAACTTATACAACCATCATGGCTAATAATACGGGGAGACTTCAGAAAACTAAATGTACACTTGTTATATGCTCTGTATGTATCCAAATGCAAGGAAATCAGCATATCAAAGAGATACATTCATTGAGGTACCATTCAAAATTATTAAAGTATGAATTCAACTGAGACTGTCCTCAGAGGAGAAGGAAGAAATGTTGTATATATGCACAACTGAATATTATTTAGCAACAAAGAATAATATGTTTTCATTTGCAGTAAAATGTACAAAATTGGGGGATACTTTGTGAAACGAAATAAGCTATCCAGACACAGAAAGGTTTATGGAACCACTTGTCCCTTCTCATATATGAAAGTAAAAAAAAAAAAAATTAACTTGAAGATACAGCAGTGACTAGACATCCCAAAGTGAGGGTGAATTAGGTCAGTGAGTGCTACACTCATATATTGAAATATCACATTAAGTCTTACTAATACTTAATGCATCTGTTTTATAGAAGAAAACAATAATCCAATTTAATATATGGACACAATTGTTAAATTTTAGCAAAATTTAATAAGTGATTTAAGTAATTAAAAATCAAAATGAATTAAGGATTATGGTTGATATGGTGAAAAACATATTGAATGTCGCCTAAATTATAGTATTTTTTCCCCGACAAAGGATTATACAGTTTTCAAATGAAGGAATATCATAAATTCGTAAATAACCAAGAATTAGAAATTATGACAGTATAACAAAAACATTCTACAGATTTTCATTTACATTTTGAACAAGATAATTCACAATTTTGTAGGGAACAAAATTAAAAATTATCTTCATTTTTGAAGGTTCTTAGGAACTAAGAGATACTACTATTTGTATAATCTGAGCTTATTGAACAAAGTGTTTCTTTACAAAGAAAGTAACTGAAAAATAGCTGGCAGAGACAGATACGTACCTATCCTGACCATTTGTTATGACATGACCATTAGTTAATATTTCATCTATAAATTATTGCTTTTTGTTTTAATCCTCAACCTGATTTGTAAACTCAAAATAATTTTATGAAAGTTTACTTCAGAAAACAAAAATCTTTATGCATATGCATTTATGTATGTAACATTCATTGATTTTTAAAGCATACTAATTCACATACATTATTAATTACCATATGCAAGTTTTAATGAATTCATGAAATTAAGTTTATGCGGTATTCGAGATATAAGCATGAATTTACCTTTGGCTTAAAAATCGAATAACAATAATTCTAGTGCACATATTTTGGTCCAGTGACCCAGTTCCCTTATAAATATTATTTCATGTACCAAACACACATCTCCTCAGTGACCCTGGCTCCAGTTCTCATCAGATTATATATATATATATATATATATATATATATATATATATATATATATATAATTTGTTGTTGTTGTTTGTTTGTTTGCCATCTATCACCATTACTTTCTTTCAATTTAAACTTAAACTCAAATTGGCCACTCAGTCTTTCCCTTGTTTTACTTATATTTCTTCTGGCATTCTCCCAACAACAAATTATAAGCTATCAATGATCATCACCAGTAATGGTAACCCAAGGCACTTTTATCCACCATAATGAAAAATTTGAAACAATTTAAATAACCATCTCCTAGTGAAGAGGTAAATAAATGTGCTATATTCATGCAATGGAATAATACTCAGCAGTGTAAATGGATGATATTATGCTACGACATAGCTGAACCTCAGATATATATGTCATGTAAAAAGAGCCAGCCACAAAACCCACATATTGTATGATTCAATGTATATGAAATATTCACGATAGTTTACTATAGGAGACAGGAAGTAGGCAAATGGTCACAAAGTATGAATTAAGAGGTAAAGTACTTAGGTATGTTTAGGTATTATTGATTTGAAAATGTTTAAAAATTGTGATATTCGTTTCACAATTATGTAAAATCATTTACTGCAAATTATGTGTAGCCAATTTTGTGTAACCATTGATGCTATGAGTCAGTTGTAAGGTATATGAATTGCATGTCTGTAAAATACTTTTATCAGAAAGTCCACACGTCAATTTGTATTGGCAGGTACAAAGACAGAGGTTACTTAAAGAAGTGGTGGTTTAAATGTTAGGCAAAAACAATCTCTTTTTTTTTTTTTTTGAGACAGGGTCTCACTCTGTAGCCCAGGCTGGTCCTGAACTCACTATGGAGCCCTGGCTGGCCTTGGACTCACAGCAATCCTCCTGCATCAGCCTCCCAAGTGCTGGGATTACAGGTGTGCACCACCACACCTGGCTTATGTTATGCTGGAGAATCGAACTCGCAGACTTAGTGCTTGACTTAGCACTTGCTAGGCAAATCCTTTAGCTGCTGAGCCTTTCCTCCAGCCTAGGCAAAGACAATCTAAAAATGAAAAAGTAATTTCTCCATTCTCATCGTGGTGCATTCAGCCAACCAATCCCCCAAATATACTTCTAGATTTTTCTTGTAAATCCAAGGACTTATGACCATTGACATCTTTTGGGGGGCTTTAATCTCTTTCTTTACCCATCATTATTTCTCTAAGGAAAGCAAAAATCTATGTTATAATTCTCCACTCACAGGAAGTGTGGCAATAGCATACCCTGGCTTTATTTTCCTCATTACTGCTGTGATGACAACAGCAATCAGAGAGAATTTTAAACTTAAGTATTTTGATTGTACATTTTCTTTTCATTAGAGTATGTGAGTTTTAGGTCCCTAACAGACTGGATGAGACTCAACTGCAGTATTCTTTATCCACTCTCTTTGTGAAGAAAAACAGGTCTCTTAGCAGAGGAAAAATGTAAACAATGTGTACCGTGAAGTGTTCTGAAAGCACTTGATGACATTACACTTGATTCAATGTATGCCTTTTAAAAATGTAATTTAATATTTTCTGTACCATCTCTCTTTCTTAGCCCTAGATCCAGCTAAAAATCCATGCTTAAAGATGAAATGCAGTCGCCATAAAGTATGCGTCTCACAAGACTCTCAGAATGCAGTCTGCATCAGTCACCGGAGGCTTACACACAGGTAAACACTGTTGAATTAAACTCCACTTAAGGACTGGTAATCCTAGTCAGGAAAAATGCCAGCGTACGAATGCCTACTAATCAATGCCTACTAATCTTTTATGCACAGTCTTATTGAAAGAGTTTTAGAAGCTTGGTCAATACGGTGGCAATCCACTTAGTTTAAACATTGTTGTAATATCAATTAGAATTATTAAAGATTATAAAAAGTTAAGCATGTGATATTAATGCAGATTTTTAAAATATCTGACTGAAACTATATCTGGATATTTGTGCATATACAAGGATAAGGTCAATTTTTATAAACTGTAAATATTTTTTTTGCTTATGATTGGACAGACATCTCAATTTCCCACAGGGATGTATAAAAATTAATGTATAAAGGAAATACATGATTTATTGAAATTTCTAAAAAGATAAATATTCATAACGAGATACAGGAGTAGAATCTCCCAGTGTTCCCCAAAAAGTGCTCCTTAGGAAATAATCATTCCAGTGTGGTCTCTGGGTCTACTTCCTGGAGGCTGGCACAAAATTCCGAAAGGAAACGGTTTATACATATGTTTGTAACAAGCATTATTACTTCTGAGATAAAATTCTGCTTTCAGAAGGATCAATAATTTAAAAGTAGCCAATGAAGGTTGGTGGTGAGAAATGACAATGGCAGCATGCTGGAACTGTGAATATCTGGCAAAAGCAAAACAGGAACTCTAATTTTCTTTATTTTATTAAGGGGACTGTCTTTTGAAAAGCAGTCCTCTTTTTGTCAAAGTAAGCCTAATTAGTGTATTGCTTTAAGTCAAATCAGAAAGAAAGTTGCTACTTGGGTAACCAATAGAATAGCTTCTGTAGATTCGCTTAAAATTTCTGTTTATAAAATATATTAGCAAATGGAAATTGGAAACATTGGAGAATAAAGACAAAACTAGCATGTCCAGCAAATAGTAAAAATTTATTTTATGTTCATTATTAATATAAAATGTACTTACATAGCAATCTACTTTACATGATGAATAGATTTCTAGAAGCATTTGTCCCATAGCATCAGTTCTCCAGTGACAGATCAAGTGCATGGCAGGTGGATACAATAAAGGTGAAAGCTTGGGTGTGTTACCTGAAACAGTCACGGCATCCTATGAGAGAAACTGAATAAAAGAAAGAAAAAGAAGGCAGGCTAGAGTTATTGAGAAGAAAGGACATGTAGAAATCACACTTATAAGAGATCAGTGTATTCTAGAAAGATAACAATGGTGAAAAAAGAGTTCTCAGAACTGTATCTCCACCCAATTTCTGAATTCTGTGTCAAATTCATTAGGAAATAGCAAAACTGTAGGCAAGAAATTGTTTTTTTTTTTTCTTATTTCCTTAGGACCCTAAAAACCATTTGGATTTTTTTTTTGGAATTTCAATTAAGTGTACATCTGGATTTTTTCCATTTTATTGATATGTATACATGCAAAATTTAAGGTTTACAATGGAGTTGATCATTTTGTGCACATACATATCTTACCAAGGTGACAGGGGCTTTCCCACTCTCTTTTTGTCCCTCCGTCTACCCTCCCCTCCCTCCGTCTGGATTTTTAAACAAATATCTGAATAGATGGAGGAGAGGTAGGAAGATATTTGATGTAAGAGATCAGTAGATGATGTTGAAATGAATTCATGTAATTTCTCACTTAAATTTGTCAATTTGCGTAATTTAAAAAGAAAAAAATCTATTTTTATCACAAGTTCCAAAAACTCTACTAAAGGTTTCCATCTTCACACATAGAAAGAACACTTTTGAAAATGTCCATGTTCCGTTTGGCCTCTAGTCTCCTAAACGCACGTCAAAGAGTAACTGAGGACCTTTCAGTTAATATCATGGCTGTGGCAGAATCTCTTCGCATTTGCTGAACACTGAGACTGGGAAAGTTTAAAGTTTCTGATTCAGGACCACAAAGCTATCCTTTTTCAGAAATAGATTTAAGTGATAATTACGGGGACCAGAGTCAGTGCTTTCTGCAACCATACTATCTCATTATACCTCTACTGTATGATTGAAGGCAGACTTTAGTATTAAAAAGTCTTTGATATACTACAGCATATCAGAAAACAACAGCCTTAATCCACATAGCTGAAACCTCCTGGGTAGACAACCACTGGCAGCTTTGCCTTTGTTATGAGGGCGCAGTGGGGTAGCTGCGGAGGTGACTCTGTTTAGTAGAAAGAGTTCAAAGTGTTTGATGTATAAAATAATTAGCCTTATATTCTGGTTTGGTTGTGGATTGCCGCCCCCCCCCAAAAAAAAAAAAAAAAACTCATGTATTTGGATACTGGGATATATATATAGGCTTTTAAGAGTAGGGACTGCTTGCAAGGAACTGATTGTTGGGACTTCACCGCAAAAGTGTACAACGCTGAGTCTTGATCCAGAGGGGGTGGTCACCAGGATATGACCTAGAAGAATACACGCTAGCTCCACCCTTCTTTGTTTTGACTCTGTTGAGACTCCATGAACAGCTGTTACTCCTGGCTAGATCTCTTCTGTGTGCTCCCGCTATTGCCAACTGCCCACGAATGGACTGAGGCCTTCTAAAAGTAAGCCTTTCCTCTCGTACATTGTGGGTGTTGAATAACGCGTCCCAGGAACTAAGACAGAAGTTGGGATCAGAGAAGCTTGGCCATTGCTGCGACTTTCCCTGAACATGTAGTTTTGAAGCCTTTGGAACTGGTCTACAGGAAGAGGTGAAAAGGATCAGAAGAGCTGGCTAAAGCCTTAGAATGCTTTGAGCTGAGCTTTAAGGGAGACTCTGTCAGATTTCAGAGGACCAGGGGGCTAATAGAAGGACTGGACTCTAGAGGTTTCAGATGAGAAGGAGGATGCTCTGATGGCAAGTGATCTAGAGACCGTGACCGCTGGGCTTTGGCAGAAAGTGTGTCAGCGTTTAGACTTTGCCTAAAACTGAAACAAAGGGCATTGGACTACTTAAACTGATGGAGGAAATTTTGTGGCAACTCAATGTTCAGGCTGTCACATGGATACTGCTTGTGGCTTTTAGCCCGATCTTCGCTGAAAACAGGACAAAACAACAGGAGAAAATAATGGAAAACATGTCCAGTTTTGCCAGGAAAAAAAAGTGACTGCAAAAGAGTTCTAACTTGAAGAGTTTGAAATCAGAACGATGAGAAAGATGCCTTAAGGGCGATTAAGAAATCAGCAAGATTTCACCCTTTACGCATTGAAGGCTGTAAAAGCAAAAGTTTTTGTTCTGAGAAGAAACTCCAGGGCAAGCTGGAAGGTCGAAGAAGGCTGTGTTTGCCAGAAATCAGCCAACTGGAGGTCAGTCCTGCAGGCACTTAAGGGCTGCTGCAGCCATTGCTCAACCAGGCTCAAGCCAGTAGCAGACCTCGGCATTATCCGCGTGGTACACAGGCATGCAGATACAAAGGTGATTGGGTCAGGAAGGCTTTCATCCAGATATCAGAAGAAGGCCTTGGAGGTCGGGTGATGTGCCCCTGAAAGGGCTCTATAAAGTGAGGTGGGGATCCCAGAAACTTGGAGATTCCAGGAACTACGTGGATTATTGACAAGAGAAGGCCACAGACTTTGAGCAGAACCAAACCAAAAGACATGGAGGTTGCAACCAAAAACAAGCCTATAGGAAGGAGTAGGGCCACTGAAGACTCTTAAGGCTCCCATCTCTCCAAACTATGGTCCAGCTTCTGGACACGTACTGAGTTCCATGATTTAATGAAATTACAGGATTTGATGATTGCTCTTCTGGGTTTCAGTGCTGCTTTGTTGTGATTGCCATCTTATTCTTTTTCTCCAGTTTATTAATATGTATAAATGCAATGCACAAAGTTTTACATTGATCTTGCTTGTTTTGTGCATATACTTATGGTAGCAAAATTACTAATTCTTTCCCTCTCCCTTTACAACCCTCTCACTCCCTCCCTCTCCCAGTTCCCATGATTCCCCACAATAAGTTCTATGAAATATTTGTTATCTAGGTTTTTCATATTAGAGAAACCATTTGATATTTAACCTTCTGCTCTTAACTCACCTCAGTAAGCATAATGGTCTCAAGTGGTTTTGTTTTCTTTTGGAGTAGGAATGTTTTTATTCTGTCCCTTTGCATGTTGGAATTACATTACAGTTCTCTTTGATTTTCATGGTGTATCTCATTTGAGTTTGCCTTAAATCAGAGAGGAAACTTTAGATTTGAACTTTTAGCAATGCTAGAATGGTGAAGGTTAAGATATTGGCAAAACTTAGAGATGGACTGAATGCATTTTGCAAAAGTGAACAAGGGACTTTTGAGAGTCCAGGGTGGAGCATTATGATTAGGGTTTGTAATGTCCCCACAAAGCCTCATGCATTTAGATGTTGTATAATACCTATGAAATATATATGATGTTGAGAAGTGGGACCTGGTTGCATGGAGTGGATCCCTGGGGCTTGAACAGAAAGTACAGAACACTGAGGCTGGAGTCAGAAGCTGTGAGTTACTTGAACACGATTTGGAAGGATATATACTTGCTCCAACCTTTCGTGTTCCCTAGGCTTCCTGTTGGGATGGCTTGAACAGCTTTTCCTCTGGTTATGTTTCTGCCATTTGTTTCCACTATTCCCAGGTGTCTATGAATACCCTCCTTGTGAAAGTGTTGCCCAAAATAAACTTTTCCTCCCATAGGTTGTGGGTGTTGAGTAGTGAGATCCAGAAATGAACAACTAAGATGCCATATTTTATTGTTGATAGAGCCTACTTCAAATTTTGCACACAAAGCTTGGTATGCTGGTATATGCATTGGTTCTAGCTACTCAGGATGCTGAGATCAGAGGACACTCAGCATAACTGAGTGAACAAATTTAGAGACCCGGCCAGGCAACAGAATGGGGCTACTACATCTCCAAAAAATAAACAACACCTCCTAACATACTGTATATTCAATAAATAAATAACCAGTCCATAAAGATTATTTCAAGTTTAATATTTGATATACCTTATTTGCTTTGGGATGTCAGTACAAAGTGAATATTTATATAATACTTTGTAAAGAAGGGCTCTGCTAATACTGTGATCTGTAAAGAAAACTAATACAAATCATCTGGTTCTTACATTAAGAACCATGTTAGTATGCTCATGTTTATATGAGATAGTAGAGCCAGAAATTGAAAGCTCAAGTCATAATGTTCAGTCATTTAGATAGTTTCATTAGAAATTGCTACTGTTTGAAATTTTTAAGTTTTTTTTTTTTTATTCTGATGATGAGAAATAAAACTCACGATTTCTTTGGACTTGGGGGATGAATTTTTTTAAAGAGGCTTTCCTAAAATGACCCAAAAGAGAATACCATATCAATTTCCCCTGAACCTTACAACTTTGGGAATTTCACTTTACAGTGTTCGCCACAATCATAATAACTCATCTAACTGCAATCTTCAATTGAGTGGAAGTTTAGTGAAAATGAATCTGTGTCTTATTTACTCAATATTCTGAGCTCACGCTCCACTCTACTGCCTAGATCTTTACCTTGAAGAGTACAGAACACAGCCTCTGCTTGTGTCACATTCATTGTTGAAAATTTTGAGTAGTTTAGTGTTTGAAATGACCAATGCACATCATCCAGACCCACTGTGTTCTGTCTACCTTTTGCAAATCTGTTGGACTTGGGTTAGAAGGGTGTAGGAGACTATCAATATTTTAAAATAAATTTATTGGAAGAATGCCTAATTTAGAAGGGGAAAAAGGGAAGATACAAAAATGCCTGATGGACATGGCTTTCAAAAATTGTTTTAAGTCTTTATCAAATCACTACATTAGCAATTCACTTATTAGGTCTTTGAATTAAGTTCATCATAAGAAAACCGATTGATGTAATGATAGCCTTTTGAATGTACAAACATTTACCTTTCGAATTTGAAAGGCACTTGAAATTTAACTTCTTTTTCTCTCTCACTTTTTTTTAGCTTTCGGAATTAAGTTGTTATACTTCTTTTCTTATGTAGGCTGGTGGGTGAGATAGGGTTAAAGAATTTCTACAAAGATATAGCAAAATATAGAAAAAAAGATCTTTTGGTAAATATCCTAATAAAGGGATCTGCTGAATTCAGAGAAGAGGCATCAAGATTTGACCAGAGCTGCCCATTCTAGGAGTAGGAAGCTGACTAAAGAGTGGTAATTTGAGTAAAATGAAACAGACGCAGAAGATTAAATATGTTAAGTATTGTATGGTTTCTCTGATTTGGGAAATCCAGAAAACAGGCATTCCATAGAAACACGTGGTGTGATAGTAGGAGTTAGGGGGTTGGGTTAGGTGTGAGAGGGGCTAAAATGGGAAGGTACTGTAAAGTTGATGTGGTATATATGTACACAACATATTCAAATTTATTGTAAACATTATGTATTGCATTTGAATATTAATAAAAAGGTGGGAAATTTTTGTTTAAAGAAACTACTACCTTTTTATATTGCATTCCTAAGTAGTTGAAGTAATACACAAATTTGTTCTCCCTTAAAGTTTTAAACAATATTGATCTTGTAAAAATTGGAAAAAGAGCGTGATTGGGTGTCTCTTTATGAGCTGAAATGTAACTGACCACTACTTCCAACAAAGAAGATTGTATGAACTACTCAAATGTGTCACTTTCGAAGGTAGGATACTGTATCCCAATAGGTATTTCTGTGAAGAAATGGCTTCCAACTAAGATAATGCTGGGTTTTCTTGCTACCTTTCTACCAGCATTATTATTAATATTATTAGTTAAAAATCAATGAATCTTATCAACAATGAGAACAAATTTTAAATGGAGCATGTTTTCTCAGTAAGACATAACCAATTATACAAATAATTTAATATAATATTTCTATGGTCTTTCTAGGCTTTGATATGATCCACATTTTATCTTATTACCTTAGGGAAAAATTCTGCAGACGCTGGTATCTGAAGGTTTTTTTTTGAATTTTAATTGTCATTGTTGTTTTGTGTATTGTGCGCAAGAAATGTCGTGCTTTATTCTGTCTTGATGCCTGAGCAGCTGCGGATAATTAACACTATTTCTAGATCAGGATTTCTGGCACCAATCGATGCTGCTGATATTAAAAGAAAAAAATATTTGGCATCAGAAGACGGAGTAAAGTTGACAAAATTGTTGTAGTACAAATCTAGCCATGTTAAGTTATGCTTCATTTGCACCAATGAATGAGAAAAAATCAATAAGAAAACGCTTTCAGCTTCCAAAGAAGGCATCACATGGAAAATGATGAAAGTAAATTGAAATGCAATTTATGTGAAATAGTTATCAAAAGAAGACCAATCCTACTATGCTTCTATTTTAATTATGCGCTGTCGAAAGTTCTAATGGTTATATTTAAAAGGAAATCCTCATGTCTTTACAGGGTTATTTATTGTGTTACTTTGCATTTGCATCTCCTCTGTCCTAGTATGGAGATAATTAATATGGGAGTATTCAGTGACAAGATCGACGTTGGTGTAGAATCTGAAAATATTTGTTGAACTGAGTCGATTGTAATAATTTTAAAATTATGCTCCTAATTCTTAGGAAAGATCTGCCCTCTGTGGAATATAAATGGTCTGAAAATGTCCCCAGGGAGAATGAATTCCAGGACTTATTTTGCACACAATATGTGCAAAGCGCTTTGCTAAATGCCTTAAATTGATGTATGCTTTACAATAACCCAAATGCTCATTATGATGTTCATTTATAGAAGCAGAATCTGAAGCTCAGAATTTCTCTGTGTTTCATGTAATGTTATTTAGATAAAAGAAAGACAATTTGAGATTTACAGCTACTTTGTCATTTTTTGCATAGATTGCCTCTTCATAATTATAACAAAATTCTCATTGGTCATATGAACATATATTTATCTAACTCTATTAGTATTTAGCTATCTGCATTTAACTATCCACATAGTATTTCAGTTGATATATTAAAATTTTACATATTTTAAAACATTCTAAATCATTAAAATTAAGCTGCATTCTATGTCTAGAATGTGCAAATTACACATGTAATTTACATATGCATACGAAGTGCGTAATTAATCAAATCACACAATCTTCAAGAGGATGTGTTATAGTTAATACTCTCATTCTGCCAATAACAAATATGAGAAACAAAGAATGCAGATAATTTGTTCAACTGGCAGATTCTGATGTTGAACTTGGTTCTAGAATTTGTGCTGTTCTGATAGTGTGCCAACTTTTGAAACAAATTTTAACACCCTATAGAATAGGTCACTTTTCTTACAACAATGCCATATTCATTTTTAAAATCTCCTGAAAACTTGTTGCCTAATGTACAATTTCTCAGCAAATTTTAACTGCCACTCTATTTTATTAAACGCTTAATTTGACAATCCCCGCTGATCTTCAGACGTCACCACCAAGAGAGTAAAACCCAGCAGCCGGTTGAGAATTGCTTGTAAAAAAAGAAAATTAAATTAATTAGACTCTGTCTCTTCATTAGTTAAGATGATTTAATCAAGTTTCACTTTAGACATTATGCCTTTCAGGAAAAAAAAATGTTGAGTACATAAATAAGCTACAAGATTGTTTCAGGTGCAAAGCACACCTTATCAGTATTATAGTGAATTTTCTCTTTGGTTGAAAATGAAGAACCCATTGACAAAAGTCTAAAATCCTCTACGTGGTCTTTTTCAGCCTAAGTGAAGAAACTTCAGGGTCTTGTCTGCAGTCTTCCTCCACTGGCACATCACAACCTTATCAATGCAGAAAGCTCATTCTCTAGAGGGGATTTCAGAAACAAGTAGCTTCTTAGCCTCACCGCAGTCTCCTACACTGTATCTCTAAATATTTTACTTAGACTCTCTGTACTTCAACTTTTTCCTCAATAAATTAGATATGATAGAAATAGTACCTTCTGATCATGTTGTCTTAAGGATTAACTTGTTAATATGAAAGTAAATAAAACAGTACCAGATCCATAATATGGATTGTGTTAGGGCTTCGCATTACTTTACACTGTAGTTAGCAAAGTCTGTGCATTTTTTATTAGTGAAATTTTCTAGACAATTATTTCCCTGCTCTTCTCGTAGATAGTCTATTTCTGAGAAAACTTTTTAGCATAGTGGTTAATGATTTGTAATTTGGAGTTAGATATTTGGTTTCAAAATCTGGTTCTAAATTTTTGTACCTAAAAGACTTTTAGCGATTCCCTGTCTGAGACTACTAGTCTTATTTATAAGACAGATGATAATTGTACGAATGCCCTACTTTGTGAGGATTAAAGATATAATTTATGTAAAGCACTTATTAGGGTGTAAGTAGTGAATAAACATTATCAAAGATCTCTACTTTATCTGACATAACTGGCAGCTCTTGTGTCTCTGAAAAGAGCACATGAGAAAAAAATTATCTGCTATTAGTATTTGCTTATACTTAATAGCTACATGTTGAGTTATTGAATTGCAATTATCATATCAATATTTGAGAAAATTTGTTCATTGGTGACTATAGAAGGTAGAATTTACATTACTTTATGCTTTAAGTAAAGAAAGGGATATGATTTTCCTAGTTGAGAGTGGAAGAAGTAGGTATAATACTTTTATGTCATATATATATATATATATATATATATATATATATATATATATATATGGAGGAAGCTGTGGTAGACAGCTACTCAAAAAGAAATAGCTAGACGTGGGCAGGATTTTGATTTCATGAAAATTATTGGAGTGCTTAATTTGAGAATCTGCACCTCTAATGCTTTCTGATTTATAATTGCTGATGCTTCAATGCCCAGAGAGGAAGAGTTTTCAAGCAAAAATTCTAAAATTCAGTAGATGAATTCATATGTACCTAGTATCTCTTCTATCTTCTGTATTAGGTAAATTTTTGATAGATTATTTTCTCAGGATACCTTAAGTCTGGTAGGATAATTCTATTTAAAAGAGAAAAAACCTCCATGTGTTGGGAGGAAGTAAATCCTAGGTCTAAGTAGACCACTTTTCTAGTAGTTGACTTGTTAAACAAGAGAAGAATTTTGTTTATTTTGACAGATACTGCTAAATAGTTTTCAAGAAGATTGCAGTAATTTCTCTACAGTAATACCTTACACAATGTTGTTTGTGTTTGCTTTATTGCAGCACTGGCCACGCAGAACATTTTATAAATGTTACAGATTTTGAGTTTTAAATGTTATGATTATGCATAAAATTTGTACTAGTTTTCTTCACTCTCAAGAATATGTGAGTATATGCATGTGTTTAATAATGACAGGTTATGTACTTAGCACTGGTGGATTGACAGCAGCTATTATCTCAAGCTGTGATGTCTAGAGTCATGATAGAAAAAATGAAAGAAAGAAAGGCTGGGTCATTAAAAACATTTAATTGTATCAATAACATTTGCGGACCTGATGCATTTTTTTTAGTTATTAGGATATTATTTACACAAGACAAGAAGTTTTAATAACAGGCCTCAAGTGTGGAAAACAACTCCCAGGTCCTCCAGCTGTAATAATGTGTATGCATTGAACATTGTCACTATTTTTCATATTGAGTAGATATAAAGAAATTCATGTTGACAGACAAGTCTATAATGAACATACTGTATAATATATTTCTTTGTTATGGTAATCTCACCATCAAATTAGTATTTTATATTCTTTTCTCTACACTTAATCAACTATATTTCTTTGTATTTTTGAGAATTTAATACTCTCATTCTTAATACTGTGATTTCCAGCAATGATTGAAAGGATCATTTTATAAATTAAGTCAATGAATTAATTTAGTTTTAATCCTAACATTTTAAATATTAATCTTAAACATTCTTTTACTGGTGTTTTTATTAAAGAATTCAACATTTTTGAAAACCTATAGCTGAATTTCCTGCTAGCCAGTTGTTGGCAGAGACATAATATTTCTGAGTAATGAATATTAGTGTTGGAGCATATTAATATTTAGATGTTATAGAAAAAATTTTTCTGAAAGCTGACTAATGTAGATAACTAATTAGCAAATGTAGACTCATATGTTACTATATTTAGGCTAATTCATCTCCCAAATTTCCTGCTGAGTCTTAATTCATTCAGTTTTTTTACAATACATTTAAGTTATTTTTTGTTGTCTATTCCATTATAAAATATGAGATTCAGTTTAATTTTTATTATTTCTGTATTCACAGTGTAATTTTGTATATATAATAAATGCTCATTGGTATTCATCAACGGGTTGCACAAGGTCTAAGCAAATCTGTCTTCCCTTTTTAAGATAGATTTGTTGCTAGGAAGTGTCCATCAGACCAGGTGCTACCATCTTCAGGATCTCTGCCTAATGACTTTCACATGTTTTGTGAGGTTATGTGACCAGATCTTATAACTCAGACTGAAATAGAATTACTGTTTGTCATTTCAGAATCAGATGGTTAAGAAATGTAATTGTTCTGCACATTAAACCATAGTTTAATGATGAGAAACAATAATTCTGAAACTCAGGGAATGACAGAGGACCACAAGATATAAGAATCTTGATTACCATAATCACCATACAGAGGTGAACCAGCAAAAATCAGTGGCTTAATGCATGAAAGAAAACCAAAGCACTTCTGTTGAGAACCTGCAATATTAAAATATGTGTTAGTAGCATGAATTGTCCTAGTTAATAAAATCTATTTGAGATTTATTATTTAAAAATTGTGACTTACATTAATAGTGGGAAATCCATGGAGACATATGATTCGTCTTAGTAATTGTCAAGATTTACATTGATTGAAGAAGCAGGATAAAGCTAATTAATTATAAAAATATCTCTGTCTCAGAGGCCTGATCTGGGCTTAATACTGTTCTACAACTGATAGTTTAGAAAATATTAATCACTAACACTTGTACACATTTGTCCTTAAATGAAGGCACGTTCCTTACTCTCTCTGCAGTAGATAAGACACAAGAAGCACTGAATGGAATTTCCAAATGATTATAATGATCAATCTAAAATACAGCAGTTCACTAAAGATAGGAGGGGAAAACCTTCTATTTCATAAGAAAAAACACATTTTAAGAGCTGCATATAAGTTATATTTATTTAAGCCCTCAATCCTTGGCATATATTCAAATACTTGATAACTTAAAATGTCTGTGCAATAAACAACATAAACATAGTTAACCATTTGCGGTAGTAAAGGTACATGCCGTGTTATTTCTCTGGCTACTTTCTATTTTAGCTTTAGACTAATTAATGTATATGCAAGGTTTAGTGTAACTGGAAGAAGATCATTTTGAATTCACAAAGGTCACTATAGACAATCTAGTTCAGTCATACACCTAAAGAAAAGACACTGATGGTTAAAATTCTACAAGAAGGGGAATTAGTTAAGAATGATGGAAACTAGAATGTCTAAAATACTTATTGCTAATAATTTACTAAGAAATTAGAAAGCACTCTATAACTGTTACTTTTTTGGCAGAAGCTACTACTATCATAATTTCACAGTTAAGAAGATGAAATTCAATTTATGTGAATTTCAAAGAGCATGTGGGTATTACGTGATAGAATCAGGAATTAAAGTCTATTGAATTTTACACTTATCATCATTTACCACGACATCTAGTGTGCTGCCAACAAGCATGTCTAGAACCACACAAACTCCTGTTTGCTAATGTGTCCAGACTAAAATCAAGACTTCTATATGACAGATATGGTCACCAAGACCTTGGTGGCTCTAAGAAGTGAGGTCACCAAGCTGTAAGGTCTCCTAATCCTGGATAGAGCATTCGTACTTTCTGGGAATTTTTCTGTGCTTCTGACTTCATGTTTCATCTTTATTTCTATAGACTGATGATATAAAATGATCTATTTTTGATCAGATTCATAAATTTCTCCCTTCCCTTTTGTTGTCATTGTAATAACTCATGTATTTATTTCTATAAAGAAAAACTATCAAGTTGTGTCTCATGTGGGCTTTCTTTCCTACATAACTTGCAGAGCTATGGTTTCAATGACCACTCACGTGACAGTCAAACGAGTATATTCTCATATTAGCAATTTTCTTGCCACATTTATGGTTATTACGATTACAAGCTTTCATCGATGTCTTTTATACATCCCTAATCCTTCAATTTGTGTTCTAGACTCTACCCATTATTTTCTGTCTCTATAATCCTTGCTTTATAAACTGTAGCTTTGCAAAATACCCAGGCCTTCTGAATATGAGAATTTAATCTATCACTTATTGCTTACAGTCTAGAACACATTCAAGGTTCCATGATTTTTAAAAGGTGAGCACACAAAACTCTGTATCTATTGTTATTTGATCTTCAAAATCCATAAATCTATTGCCATTTGCATGCAGATATTTTTATAGTGTGTTTATTTTAAATTTGTTTCAAATTCACTTTTCAATTGACCATGAATTAAAAAGAAAAAAATCCTTCCACCTTGGCATGGTAGCACACACCTGTAATCACAACACTCTGAAAGGCTGAGGGATGAAGATCACAAGTTTAATCCTAGTCCAGGCAATTTAGCAATTTAGCAAGACCTCTAAATCAAGATTTAAAAACCATGAAAAGCAGATGGGCTGGGATTCATCTCTATTCAATGGCCCTGGGTTCAATCTTTAGTACTTAGAAATAAATGTCTACATGCTATTTGTCTTTTTATTAATAAAAGAGTTCACCTTACTTGATTTACACTTACTTAATTTACTAGCTTGCACATTTTATTCAATAAAACAACAAAGGTACTTTTCCACAAGGCACAGATAACTTATGTGATGTCAAGATTATTATTTAATCCTTTGTTCTTATCTTATTTGAGGTTTTTCATTTATTCATAGTTCACTTATCATTAAATTAAGCACATACATGAGATATCTCTCATGAGCCCATCCCTCATCAAAGTGTGTGGGTTACAGCATCGCATGAACAAAGAAAGCCACCAAGCCATCTTATCACTTTCACTTTTTGATTTTCAAGGCAGACAATACAGAATTAAATATTACATAGCGTGATTTATTTATTTAGTGATAAATTGTAAGGTGAACATAGGCAGATAGCTGAGTAACAGGACAGCCAGTGCACCAGAGTAATTCCTTCTATTTCTCATAATAGATAATATTGGAGAAATTACTCAAGTAAAACGAAATTCGTCATTTTCATATATTGAGCAAAAGTCATCCAGCTCCAGGGAACACAATGATACTGCAGAAACACAATTGCCGTGTGTCCATAAAATAGCTAAAAAGCCATTGTGGCTATAAAGGAAGTAAGATATTAGCTCTAAAAGGAGAGGAATGAGCACATTTATCAGGCTTGAAACCATGTAGGAGATGGATTTTATCATCAAAGTGAGAGCTGAACTGTAGAGGGCAAGAGAGGAAGAAGAGGTGACTTTCCTTAATGTGACAGCGCTGAAGATGCTGGCAAGACAGAGAAGAAGCGCCGGTCCAGAAACTTAGACAGTTCATGCGCTGCCTTGTGGGTAAGATGCTGGGGAGGCAGGAGGAATGGCGATCAGATGCACAGAACGCATATGGAAAGATAAACTGAACTTTCAAATAAGATTTGCAGATAAATTGGGTGACTTATTTTGGAGTTAGTTTTTGTGTGAATGTGCATGTATTTTGAGCGTTGTGAATCTGTGTGAAATGAGATTTGCACGAAGGTCCACAGACAGCCCTGGAGTAAGAAGGGAGCAGACTTTAGCAAGCATGTTTTTTCGTGGACTAATCCGGTATATCTTAAGACTGAATTCTGTAAGTGTGGAGAATACACACTCAAGAAGGGAAGACTGGCAATGCGTGGAGAAGGCTAGTATAGTGGGTTTTATGGTTGGTGTTTCTTTTGTTTTTCTAAAATTTAAAGACTGGTTTGAGGTGGTGACTAGTAGGGCTTCTTTTGAATCAGCTGTGATTTTCCATTCTCATGACTATAGGAGAAACAGTGTTTGAATTTATTTGGGTCTAGTCTGAAATAGCCTGGTGGCCACAAGTCATTAGGGTTAGGGGTTGGGGAACAGAATTACAATATAAATGTGTGCAAATGAGTCTAATTGGGTCAGGGGCATCATAGATTATCTTCAGGCAAGTGTGTCAAGGCGTTACTGTGGGAATTAAAAAAGTATTCGAGTGGATAAAGAGAAAGAAGTTTCAAGGAATCATGAAGTGCTCTTCACAGGAAGCTTGGAAATCACAAATTCAAGAAATCTAGACTTCAGTCTTTCTTAGAATCTTCTCTTAAGGCCATGCCGCAGGTTTCCCAGCTCTGACTCATTTCTAGTTAGTTCCCTGTTCTGTCTTTTAGAAGCATTGGAATGCATGATGGGAAAGTACAGATTTTATAAAGGGTCACCTATGGATACACAGTGCCTGGGAAATCCATGTAATAACTGCTTCTTGTGGTGTTTGGTGTTAGGAGCAAGAATCTTTCCACAATCACTTGACAGTGCCAAAATATTATAATAAGATTGTTTGATAGCAGTATAAATTGGCACTGTAGCTGTCAAGATTTGGAAATAATAGGTCTACGTTTATCTAGAAAATGCTAAGTACCCGAGTTCAATACTCCAGTACCATGTAAGCCAGGTATTGTGGCATATCTGTAATCCCAGCACTCTGGAGGCTGAGACAAGAGGACGGCCATGAGTCTAGAGCCAACGTAGGCTCCATAGTGAATTCAGGACCCGCCTGTGCTGCAGAGCAAGAACCTGTTTCAACAGAAAAAAACAAAAAACAAACAATAGGTCTGGAAGGTTTGACTTGTTCTGCTCTGCAGGTGCAGATTGTGCCTAAGTCACACCAAACTGATGGTTTTACAAACATCTTAAAAAGATGGCCCTGCCGTCCCAAATATATTCCAAATTGAATTCTCATTGTGAAGAATTTCCAATATCCTAATTTTCAACAGTCTCAAACTACCCTATAAGAAGAGAGAATGAAGTTTAAATAAGTTTCTTTCCCAACTTCAGTAATAATTCAAAGATTAATTAAATATAAGGAATAATGAAATGGTTGATTATAAAGAACATTTTGTCCTGGGCTTCTTTCTGAAACATGGCCTCTCTCTCTCTCTCTCTCTCTCTCTCTCTCTATATATATATATATATATATATATATATTTCTCTCTCTATCTCTTCATGTAAAGGGTTTTCAAGCTGTTTCTCAATGACTTCTAGACAGCAATTTGCTTATCTAAAATAATTTTTCAATTATACTAAAGAACCAAAAGGTTGATCATTAAAGAAAAAAGATTGTTTTGTGAAATGAAATTAAAAGGACATATTAATTTTAATGGAATTTCAGAAGCATTAGTATTAAATCTATAGTTAATCATCTAGAAAATAAATCACAGCTAAGAGGCAAAAAGGAGAAAAACACCATTGTGCATTATTTTCAAAAAGTAAAAGAGTTATGTTTCATTAAGGGCAGCTGTGCATTTGGAAAACAGGTATTTATAATTTTGTTTCTGATACTATGGTGTCAGAAATTTCTCATGTGCTGTTAAACCTAACTCTGCAAACCCAAGCTGTTTATTCTTTCACCAAGAATTTTATAAAGAGAAGGACATCGACTAATAAAAAATAACTTCTCAGTATTGCTAATAAGCTTAATTCAAACTCTTATGTACTTACAGATTTATTACAGATGTTTGGTTAATTCACAAATTTGTTAAATTGTTCAGTTGTGGGATGGAGAGGAGATAGTTGTATTGGTGTTGAATTATAGATTTTATGAAAGTGTGTATTTGACTTTTCTCACTTAGATTATTTTTTAGGGCTAGACGAATAGTAAAATCAGAAAGATGGTGAAAATGGTGAATTCTATTAAAATACTATAGGAATTCATTCCTCCACTGTTCGTTATATGCCAAGGGTAGGCATACAGTATATTCCGTGAGTTGCTCTCAGCACTTTGGATCGCAGAAGACTATCAGATCTAAATACCTTCTTAAAATTCATGTACTTTTTTCTTTAAAGTAGTAAGTTATCAAGAGAATGTTGAACAAAATATTGAAGAAATTTGAACAAGTATGTTTGTATAATTTAAAAAGTATTTAATAATAATCGTGATAGTAGATTTGTAAAAATTTACAATTTTCTAGGTAAAGATATAGCTGTTCTAGCTAATTTGAATTATTATTTTAAGCATAACGTCTGAAGAAAATATTAGCGTATTGTTAAAAAGAGGTACTGCTTCCTAGTTTTCTAAAAAATTTCAAAAAGGAAACATATTTTATTATAAAAATCCCCGCGATGCAAAATTTTTATTCTTCTTGTTTTTTGTAGTCAAATAAGTAGGGAAAATGATTCCAATTTAATGCATATTTATTAAGTACCTACTACACTATACGTGAGGCATGTTGCTAGACCCTGTGGGAAACAAATATTAATGGCGGAATATACTATATTCTTGACTTTGGCAACATTACTTAAAAGACATTACTCAGGGATATGATTCCAGAAAGAATCAATATGCCTTTATATAAATGTAAACTATCTAGGAAAAATACATAATTTATTTTCATAAAATTCTATACTATGCTATCTATGTATAAGAACCAAAAGCAGAGTAAAAACCCAGAAACTGACAGAAATGAAATTATTAGTCATTAAAATTTCTCTGTTTTTTTTACAGCACAGTGAAGGTTTGTTCATTACAAGTATAAAATCAATTATATATTTAAAAACTCTGACATATAATAGTTGTATTTTTAGAATGCACATTCATTTTATGTATTATAATTCTATCTTATCAGGAAAAAAATCTATTCTACCAATGGATAATTACACATGAAAGAACTTGAGGGGTAACAAACTATAGTCACCTTTTTATATAATAACGTTACTATTCTAGTCCTTTAAAATGAATTACTTAAATGAAAATATGACCACAACTTTCTCAATAATATATTGAGCAAAATATACTTAGCTTGAATTTTACATCTTATGTTTTTGTTAATTTTACCTTTGTGCACTTAGTGACCTAAATGTATAGTCCTCCCAGTTGGCATACATTAATTAATTCTAAACTCTATTTTGCGTAATTAGTAAAATTCAGAATTGACTTAAAACGTGTAAGTGGATAGCCTAAACTCCTTGCTGTTTTTATCTCGGAGGGCTACTGTTTAATCTAGCTACTACTAGATAGGTTGAATTGCAAATGGGTCTTGATTTTTCTGCATGTATGGTACAAATCACCAGAAGACAGTTTTATATGTTGAAGCTGCATAGATGATGTGGGTTATCTTCCACTGCATTGAGCTTTTAGTTGAAAGTGAAAGAAATTCTTCACAGTGGTAATAAACACCTAAGAATACATAACCCCATCTTGTCATTCACTTAGTCATCAATTGTTACCGTCAATATGCCCGATGTGTCATGTGAGGCCTCTTATTGAGTAACACAGGTACATATGTTGCTCCTGTGGAGGCTAAAATCAGGTATGAGTTTTAAAGTAAAAAACTGATACACAAACACAATATTTATAACGTCTGTAAAGTTTACCATCACAAGGAAGTTGATCTGAGTGGATTAAGTTTTGGGGCCTCTGTTAAAATATGAGCTTATGGAATGAAAAGAGGATGGAAATGATGTTTTCAGACAATACATGGGAATAACAGTGTCTGAGGCAGAGGAAATAGCAAATGTAAAGATGCTAAAAAAAGAGAACAATGTGATATAGTTTGATGAACTAAAAGAAAAATGTAAGAATCCAGAACTCTATATCAAATCTTTTGCAGAAGGTCCATCTAGCAGGTAAACAAAGTGAGAGGAAACTTAATTGGGAAAATTTGGTCTAGAGATAGGCCTCAACAAATAAATAACATTAAACTCAAGGAGGATGGGAATGTAGTTCATTGGTAAAGCACTTGCTACCATATGTGAACTCGGGGGTTCCATCTTCTGAACTACTATAACAAATAAATGAAGAAGTGAATAAATCCTCAAAGAAATATATGAGACTGTATAAGACGCTATTGAAGACAAAGACAAAGTTAGTTTCAAAATATACCCCTTAGGAAGTCCAAGTCTTTAGGAGGAGTCACGGTGAGAGAGCCTGTAACTGAGGGGAACAACTGATGGGGGCAGGGGGAAGAAACCAGGAAACCTCCTAGAGTCGAATTCAGGAGAAAGAATTGCTACGGTGTTTGCTCTGGTGACAGCAATGGGATCACTGAATACAGTAACTCAAGGTTAAGGGCTCAGAGCAGGTAAGATGAGAGAGTGAATGGAAAATGGAAATGTAGATATCACCATGCAGGGAGGCAATGGAAACCTCTCTTCCAAGTTCAAGACTTTTTTGTACTGCATTACTGCATTTTTGAGCTGGCGCTTGCCACCGCTCATTGCTGAGGATTGATGGGATGACGCTGAAAAGAGAGACTTGTGTGGGTGCAAAAGAGGATCAAAATCTCTTAAATAGCAAGAAGTGGAGGATCCTGCGAGTGTGTGGATGGGCAGAGAGACATCCTGTCACTCCCACCAGAAATAAAAGAGAAAATATGCCCAGGGTGCAGGTGAGGCTGCACGGTTTAAATCATGAAAGGGATTTTTTTCTGGAACTCCTTCTATTCTTAAGGAAAGGTAACAAAAATTAGTATCTTAAATATTTAATGGTTGTGATTGTTCTTATTTAAATAAGGATATATTCACATGTCTTAAGATTAAAAGCATACTAAAATATCTACAGTGAATAGCCTCCTCTCAACCTATCCCAAATTATCCCTAGATCCCTTTCCAGGAAATCCAATATTTTCAATTTTGTTCAATATTTGCAGAAATATTTTATTCAAATCCAAACACGTACAATATATTTTAGTATTTTCCATTCCAGATCTTCTATGTGTGTGTGTGTTACATCTGTCAGGCAACAAGACAGCCTGCGTCATGCCTAGTAGAGCTTGCCTTTTCCTCTGTTTCTCTCCTCCCTACACTGCCTTTCCATTTTGAAGCTTGCACACATGCCTTCCTGCTGTTCTTAAACTGTTGATACACGCAAGAACATTTATGAGGCATGATCAAAGAATATTTTTAAATATTGTTACAGTAAAAAGAAGACATTGCCATTAATCCTCTTCGAAATTCTCCTTGCTTTGTGCACACGGCCCCATCATTCTTGTCCCTTCCATAAGCGATTATGAAGGAAGTTCTTTTTGTCTTTATGCTATTGTGGGAAGCATCAATGTCCTGCATCAATTCATGACATTTACCTTCTATGGTCATTTTGACTTTGGGAAGGAGCCAGAGGTTACACAGAACCAGATCTGATGAGTAAGGTGGGTTAGGACATGTCGTCACGTGTTTGTTATCTTGCTTTTCTGTTAGATGATCTGGCCTTTGTGTTAGACACTCAGCAGCAGCATTAGCTAGATCTTAGCACAGGTCCTAAAGACATTAATAAAAAAATGTATTTCTAGTACAACATCAGAAAGTAGGAAGCATGGTGTGTTGGGAGCAAGGGGGAGTATTTTGACATAAATTAATGGCAAACTGGCTTTTAATGTAATACATTTTCTAACTATTCCTAAATATATGAACACACACACACACACACACCCACACACACACACACACACACACACACACACACACACACACACAAACACTGCCCTAAACTCACTATGTAGCCCATCCTAGCCTTGAATTCATGACAATTCTCCTGCCTCAGCCTCTCTTGTGCTGAGATTCCAGACCTGTGCCATCACACCCAGTTTATAGGATGCTGGGAAATCAAACTCAGGGTCTGTGTCTGCTAGGCAGTTGGTCTAACTGCTGTGCTATTCCTGCATCCCACGTGGTATATTTCGGTCACATGTTGTGTACAGTACACTTCTTGGAGCTCTACAAAGGATGGGTATGTGATAAATATTAGCCTCCTTCCTCTCTGCCTGTAGTTTACAGATATTTAGAGACCCTAATGCGAATAAGGGCCATTGGATAACTTTTATTTTTATATTTTTTCCATCTTTGTGCCTAAACATTTTTTCAAGAAAATTGGTCTTTTGATGTTCCTAATATCAAATACTATTCCAAACCTTTGAACTCTCACCCAATATCTTTCTCTGTTGATTATTTTTTATCTTTTCTCTCCTCTCACACTGGATTCTCTTTCCTTTATAAATTGTGGTTTACACAAGGCTCCTGGGTTAAGATTAACCCCAGGAATACTTCTAGTGTACATAAAAAATAAAATATTAAAAAAGGAATGGAGAGAGATGTAAGACTTGGAAAACAGAATGTAGCTGTCTTTCCTTGTGATGTATGGTCATTCCTAGCATTGTTAACATGGTTTTTAGCCTAGCATTAGTTAAAACTTCCATATGCTATACTAGTGTAGACTAAATCTGAAACTCTGAATCAATCTTTACTTCTATAATAGAAGACTTGCTCTGTGTTTCAAAGTCAATGGAGATTTTTAAGCAGATCTTTAGCAATAACTTTGAGTCATGGCTAGACTCCAGTCAAAAGCTTGTAGAAATCTAACATTGTGTATATGCATTTTGTAGTTTTGCCAAGAGAGAGAAAATTGATGTAATGCTACACTGATTCAAATCTGTTTTACATCCTTCTTCTTAAAAGAGGGGAGCTTTGGCAGGCTTCCTGACTAATGGAGGATTTCCAGCAGAAAGTCAATGACTGTCAGCTTCTGACATTGCTATCAACGGAACAATCATTTAAGAAGCTTTGGTATAAATGGCTTGCACAGTGTTCATTCAGAATTATCCGATGTCAAAATCCTACAAATGTCCTTGAAATATTTTTTGAATAATGGAAACACACAAGTTTTCATTGTCAATCTTTATCATACACTTGTGAAGAAACAAACAAAAATATCTCTGGAGTTTCTGTCATTTTAAAGAGTAGCATAGAAAAACTAAACAGGTTAGAATTAGAAGTTAGGATTAGGTACTTTTACATGTAGTCCTCCCTTCTTAGTGCAGTAACTATAGTAACGAATGCTATAAAATTATTTCTGAGGCATACCAATCTATCTCATCACTCTATCTAATTTTTCAGAATTGAGATCAAGCATGCATAAGTAGAATTTAAATGAAACTATATAAAACTTCATTCAAATAATAAATTGTATAAGTACACATAACTGCAAAATTATAAAGATTGAAAACCTAATAATATAAAAATGATAGACTTTAGATATAGTGTTTTGAGCAAACTGAAACATAAAGTAATGCACATTTAATTACATTAAAAACACAGAAAAAATCAACTCTAGCCTTCTTATTTAATTTTATTATTATTTGGAGATAAAGTCTCAAATTTGCTGAGCTAGTTTCAAATTGTGATTCTGGCATTGCGCCCTCCCCAGTATCCAGGATCACAAGTGTTCTGTCATAATTATGAGTATTCTTTTGGGAAAAAAAGTGACCTGCAGGTTGTCAAAAATATTCCTCACATTACTTATATTTGAAGTATTTTGTAGAGTTTGTTGGTCATTAATACAAAAAAACCCCAAAAACTCAATTTTCCTTTCTACAAAGTACACACCTCCAAAATATTATCAATACATAACTGGATAATTTTTGTTATAAATGGACTACTTACATAAATGATTTTGAATATAAAACATTTAAAATTGTTTTTAGTATAAGGAAGGGATTTATTAGGTAATATTCATCTTATTAGATATGCTAGTATCATAAGGCCTTCTATCATAATGATTTTCTTACCATATGTTTGTAATATACAATATTTACATTTAATTTGGGAAGTGTGTCTCAGATCTTTTTCTTCATTTTCCCCCATATATGGTCCCCATGCTATTCTCTTAGCAGTTATTCATGTGAAATTCATTGCTTTAATTGGCATTTTTATCCCTCGTGTTTATGAAGTGGATGATGTTACTTTAATTTGTCAGTTTTTCTCTTCCTGACGCACTTGTCAAAACAAGGATCTGACTAGGGACCAGGCTCACTGGAGCTGCCCGTACGGCTATTTACAGTGTCATCACTTTACATTGTAACATCGTCTGATGAAAGCCAGCTGGTGCATTTATGTTTCTTATTGTAGATTTTCATCTGATTCATTATTGTGATTTGTGGTTTTGTACTGAAACACTTAATCATTCTTCTGCAGCCAGCACGGCAAAGCTACAGGAGGCTTTCTCCTTTGCTGAGTAATTTGTGCTATCAATCTGCCAGTGTGGAAGAATTTCAGGCTTATATTTCCAGTATTTGGTTCAACATGAAGTGATGTGTCACAGAGGCTGAGATTGGAGTAGTAGCTTACAATGGGCTAATGAGCAAGGCTACGTCTTGCATGAGGTTGTTATGTAACATGGATTAACACGGTTTGTAGTCTTATAACATCTCAAGAGCCACCTGTTTTCCTGCAAAACAAAAGTGAACAGAACCTTGTTCTTTGTTTATATTCCTCATTTTGCAGATGTTTGCCCTTAAAATGTTGACCTTTTTTTAAAAATCAGAATTACCTTCCACTAGGAATTTCAGATGAATTGTGCTCTCCATGTAATGCTTTAATATATGCACTTAACTGTAAGCTGAAAGTACTGATGTCTAATGTGTTTCAAGAAAATAAAACATTTGTTCCTTTATTGTATTTTTGATTATTGGTTTGGTAGCAGAAGTTAGATTTCTATGCATCTTTTGCATGAGAGCTCATCTTTTTAAATTCCGAATCAAACCTAATTTACAGTTTTAGGCATATAAAAGGTATTCATAAGAACAAAAATGTAAAGTCATTGAATACTTGGAAATGTTCTAGCCAAGCCTGGTGGTGCAAGCCTGTAATCTCAGTTCTCTAGAAGGCTGAGGCAAGAGAATGCAAGTTCAATTTGAAGTGATTTAGCAGCATAGAAGACCTCCTCCTAAACTCAGCAGTTATAACACTTGCCACAGCATAAGACCCTGGGCGCATAAACTGGATGTGGTGGTGTGTGCCTGCAATCCCAGCATCTGGGAGGCTCTGCGGGAGGATTGCTCTGAATTCTGAGCTAGCCTGGAATAAAGAGTTCATAATCAGCCTAGGCTGAAGATGAAATCCCAATTGATCTATCTATCTATCTATTTACAGAATTCCTAGGATTGTCCAGATGTAGCTAAGTGACAATAGCCCTGGCTTCAATCCTTAATACTTCAGAAACAAACAACCAAACCATCTATATTTTAACAAAAAAAAATCTTTTTGAATTAAGCAAATGAATATATCCTTAGACTTAACACAACTAGAAAACTAGAAGGGCACTTTAGACAAAAGACCAAATTTAATTACAAAATGTCAAGTAATTCCCCAATTCCTCTAAAAGACATTTTATTCTTTTTTTTCCCTAAAGTCTGTATTAACGAGTAGTCAAACACTTTGAAAACAGAATCTCTCCTATTATTAAAGTAAATAGTACCAATATGTTAATAAAAAATTATGTTTGGAATAATCGTGACATTTTGATGAAAAATGTAAAGATGCTATCTTCACAAATATTTATAATCAGAGAGCATAAACATTTTACCTTTCTTTTCTGTGTCCCTTTTTTAGTTAGCTTTAGAATCTTTTCCTCAAGATGTATAACCTTAACAATAACATTAGATATCGAAGAATGCCAGGCCAGTATACATAAAGTCTGTCAATTTGTGTTTCTTAAATTTAATGTGGAAAACAGAAACCAAATAATCTTAATATATTTTTATGGTTTTAGAACTATATCATATTTTTAGGATTCACCACAAACTCTGAAGTCCTCTATTACCTTGGTTGAAAATCTTTTTCTATGGAATTTACAATACTCTGACAGGAAATGTAAGAATATATGTCAATACATTGATATTATAGTCCTGTAGGAGAGAAAAGGGTAGACATTTTAAAATAAAGTTCCAAACATTGATATAAGTGAGAAGGAATGAATTTAAACCTATTTCAGAGATCTGCGTAACTGACAGCTGACCAGAGAGAAAAAAAATGATTGATTATGTTTGACAGACAAGTTCAATGGACTCCATAGACCAGAATCCAGTACGATGAATTTGTATTTTTTCAGGTATTTTAAAGTTCTTGTCATTGCATTTGGCATGAAGGAAGACTAGTGGCTTTATAAGCTCTGAAATATCATCAATAGGAGAAAGGTGGTCACATTTGGAAAATTTAAGTCCTCAATTCAATGTGAACAACTATTAAGAATTATTTGCTTGCACACTAGTATGTGAAAATCGATAAAATAATTCATTTTGATCAATATTAGTAAGTGTTCCATGGATCTACCCAGAAAGCTTCTGTGAAACATAGTAGTTAATACTTATAAATATGTATAACTTTGAATTTTTTTTAAATGAAAGAAACTTTAAGTCATTGGTATTCAAGTCATCTTCCCCCCATAATCATTATAATAAATGAACAAAACATATGAAGTGACTGATGTCAGATTCTTAATGACAGCCTGTAGAAGATGCTGAACCCTATGGGTGAGGGAGTCGTCAGGCAGGCATCGTACAGCCGAGTGAACAGATCAAACACCGAAAAAGAAGCGGGAAGTCCCACTCGCCATGCGGAGATGCTGAGGCAGTGAAGGTTTGCAGGGCGGTGGTGTAGGGGGAGCAGAGGGACACACAGAGAAGATCCTCCGTCAGTCTTCCTGTGTCGGGTTACGTCTTTGGCCAAGTACACGAGATACACAAGATTAGAGCAAGGTATGGCTCCCAGGGAGCAGCAGGTTGACTGGCGTTTCTGGAAGGCACAAGATGCTTGTTCAATCAAGAGAGAGCATGGAGACATCTCCAGAGAATCTATGGAACTCAGTTGTCACTGTAGTCAGACTTGGATTGAGGGACTAACAGTATTCTCAAAGTTTGATCCATGAACTATTTTTCTCCAAGACCGAAGGAGTCAGTGAGGTAAAAATAATTTTGTACGAAACTAGTAATATGATAGTAATGATCCTGCGTGTGAAACTTTTTATTGTGCTAAAATTTGCAGCTTTGTTACTGAAGCCCAGTGGTCAAACTTCCTCGTACTTTAGCACAAACAAGGACACTGGCAGCACAGTGTGGCACCGTGTTATACTTCATCGGGAAGCTGCAGCCGAAAATAAATTTTGCTTGAGGAAATCTTTAAGCAAATAGAAACTATTTATTTTTCCTCGATCCTTTGACTTTAATAATCTGTAAAATAAAAGCAGAAAGATTCATAAAATCCTTCTGTTGCAGAACGATATAAACTGGTTGTCCCAAGAGGTTGTCCGAAATTTGAGACAATTTCGTCTGAAACGATAGCAAAATGATAGCAAGCTGGTTATTCAGATTTGGGCATTTTGAGGACACATTTTCAATAATAAATGAAGTGAATGTGCCATTTTTAAGAAAGCCCTTGGCAGAAACGGTGGCAGAATAAACTAGTACTGTCAGACAATGGCGTATCATTCAGTACAAAAGAGTGTGTGTGTGTGTGTGTGTGTGTGTGTGTGTGTGTGTGTGTGTTTGTGTGGAGGAGAGGAGGGGGAAGGAGAGAAGAGAGATGAAAATAGGAGGAACAGGAATGGCTAGAAGAGTGCTGCTAAACCATGAAATGACATGGGGAAATCTTAAAGCACATTAAAAATGTAAGAGTCCATTCTAAGAGGCCACATACTCTACACTTTTGTGTACAACATTCTGGAAAAGCTTTGTAATTAACTCTTCACGTTCTTGGGCATGGATTGACAAAATATCAGCACGCAAAATGTTTATTGTAAGTATGAGTTGATATGTGGTAATAACTTAAAATATTCCTGGATAAAAGGATCCTGCCATAGAAATGTCTACCTTGTTTCTTTAACTTTTTTATTATTATTATCTCAACTTCCTTCTTTTTTGTCTTGTCACTTGGACAGTTTTTGTTTAGATTAGAAGATTTTGGCATACAAAGTCATTTTTATGTTCCATCTGCCTACTACCTTGTATGAATTTTATTATATTTGATAGCATATTTGAATATGTTCATGTTACATAGTTAGGTATTTAATTCTGCCTGTTCTTTACAACGGGACTGGATCAAATGTGTAAGACGGTAATCATGACAGAAACCCCCTAGTTGCTTTAAATGATTAGGAGTTTCTGTTACTTTAAGTTATCATTTTTTTAATGGCTCAGAAAATCCAACATACAGCAATAAGTGTATGGTCGAAGCTTCAAGGAATAAATACTTTTGATGTCAAAAATCTGTAACTCACCAAGCAAGAAAGGTGATCTACTGGATCTCATGTTTATTAAGTATTTTAGCATCTTTCCTTTTAAAAATATGGAATAACAAATATTGACAAAGATTCAAAATATATTGTGCAAAAACAACAATGTAAAATAATAACTTTTCTCTCAGAAGATAAACAACCTAATGTAGAATATAGAGAACAAGACTGCAGTTGGCTGTGTTGTATAAGTGAGCAGAGTTTGGTAAAAATAGAAAAAAGAACATGGAATTTTACTATCCTGAGGCAACCATGGTTGAGGAATCAACTCATATCTTAAATAAATTTACAAACTAGGGTATTTTACTCAATGACTCATGACATGTCATATGATAATTATATATTATTTACATTTTTGCATATGTAGATAAAATAAAATCTGACATTGTGATGGAAATCAAATGGAAAATCATACTGCTGGAGCATTTGTTTTCCCATCCTTCCACTGAAAATGTAGACTCTTGACTGTTAGACTTAGTCTAAAATGGAAGTTAACATTTTGTGTGCAGGATATTTAGTAGCATAGTTTAATTTGTTTTTTAAAATTGAATTAGAAGAAAAATAGAGTGTCAGTTTTGCATGAATTTTGGCTATTCATTATCATCTCCTGGGGTTTGAGTTATTGAATTTTAACATTGAGCTTTTTGGCTGCTTAAAGGCCCTAAATATGTGTAAGAGCTACAGTGCTATCACTAAACCCTGTAAGTATATTTCATTACCAACAGTGATGATTTAAGAATAGAATTCTAACTGATTAGAAACAGTGTTAAGTTTTTATAATGAGAACAAAAGAAACATCTGTGTAATTCTGACAATGTTAGCCTCTCAATTTCTGAAAACCAGATAATGAAACAATCAAAGTCATACTTTGGTGCAAGCTCTTTTCTATTTCTTTGTCCAAATAAGAGGAATGTTTACTTATGATCAAACAATTAACAAGGTGGTCCTGCTTAACTGTTTTTAGTAAAGGCAGTGAAGAAAATTCTCACAGAATCTAACATCTGATTTCACATGGCACAGAGATAATAGAGCCAAGGTTTGGAATTAAGGAAATAAACCTGGTAGAATAGTTTCTAAAACAAAAACCAAAACCACAACAAAACCAGAGCCAGAACCTTGGGAAACTTCATAATGCGATTAAGTGTTAACCTGGCACATAACAGGCATGGATGACTACATAACTAGAAAAATTACAATTATTCAATAGTCACTCTTCATGTAGCAACTACTAAAGGACCATTGGTTAGGACCATTGGTGTTATTGAACCAATGCCTTTGAATTTAAAATAAAATTATACTTCAGTAAGTCCTGTGGAATTTTAACCAGTGATTGGTGATTCAACATGGCATATTTCCTGATTGGAAATAATTTGAAGTTTTGTTTATTTGTTTGTTTTTTATTGAAACTAGACAATATTGTTTAATGATTTCCTAGAGTTTGATGCATTTGACACCTTCCAAAGTTGATGGGAATCACCAAGATGGTTTACTAAACAGCTCTTAAATAGTTTTTCCAATGTTGGAGCATTTTAATGTACTCCAAGATAATATCCCATCATTTAGACACATATTTTTAAAAATGAGCTCCATTATAATATCTTTCTATCTTTCTTCTTTTTCTTTCTTACATCTATTGCACCAGAATGTTGTCAGTTGCAATCAGTCTTCTTACCTGCCGCGGGGTCTGTAATTCTGTAGTAACAATGAGACAAACAGACACCTGAAAAAAGTTCTGGTTTGCCACTTAGTGGTTGTGGGTGATAAGTATAAGCTGTTCAAGAGTGTCAATTAGTTGAATGCTATCAAGCTAGCAAGCTATAATCTTACAGTTCCTAAAAGAACACAGAGGGTATATGGCTCAGAATAAAGGATGGTTTAATACTAATAAAATAGTAATTAGATTAATATGTTTACCATTTTCTCTGAGCCTCAATATCCACAGATTGACACTAGAAATATCTGACGTATTAGCACACGTGATTTCTGTTGTATAAGAGGAAAATCTCAATGTATTATAGGAGTATGAACAATAGTCTCACCAAAATACCTAAGTTCTAACTTGGCAAATATCTTACACTGCCCGTCAAAGTTTTAAAGAATATGGAATTAAAGTTCTCAATCAACTGATCTTACGATGGGATAAATTTCTCAGATTATCCAGCCAGGTTTAAAGTAATTCTAAGGGTCTTTAAATGTGGAAGACAGGTGGGAAAGAGTCATATTTGGTATGATGTGATGTGAGAAATACTCTGCCTTTTTCAATGTAGAAAAAGGGACAGGAATTGGATCCAAAATATGTGGAGACATTTAAGCACAGAAAACACAAAGAAACAAATTATTTTCCTTGAGTTTCTATGCTGATTTCAGTGCAGTAAGCCCTGTAGGAATTTAAAACAGTAAATTGTGCTGTTTTATATCAGTTTGTTTTGTTATAGGAGCAACACAAAAGCCTGTATGTGGGGACTATTGGCAACCCTGCTTTGTGCCTCTGAAAACTATTATTTGTCCTCTAAGTTTTGTTACACAAGCATCCTTGAAAATATTGTATGGTACAGGAGCTATAAATATCTGTGCTCAGCAGATGTCCAAAGATTGGAAAAGCCAGTGGAAACAATCTTCGAAAAGATAAGTGACCTTAGGAAAGAAATTTATCCTTTTTGAGCCTTGAGTTTTCAACTATTGTATAAAACCAGAAGATGGGTTGTCCACTGCCTTCTAATCTTGTATGAGTCATTTTGTGTTTTTCTGTGGAAAGTAGTATGTCTCTTCTTGGGAACTAGAAGCTCTACTAATAATAGAGGGTTCATCGGAATTAGGTTGCCAACATTTTAAGAGAATTGCATCTCAGAATCCGAGTGTACTTAACTGAGAAGGCACAGTTCCTGAAAAGTGGATTATTTCAGTGCTAGTCTTATGTGTATACAATTTTTGTGTGTCTTGCTTTATTGTAGCTTTGCTTTCAGTTTAATTGTTAAGCAAGTCATGTTGTCTAAGCATCTATTGATTGTAAGTTTCTAGAGTAAAAGAATAACTTTAGAAATGGTTTAGTTATTTCTTTCCATCTCACTTTCAGTGTTTCTTTAAAATACTTTTTCTTACTATCCCATGGTTGTAATACAGGGGTTACACACTGTTCCAAGGCTCTGAGGCACCAACAGTGAGAGCACACTTGACTTAATTCTGCTGCGATCTGTGCTATTTCTGAGACTGATGCTGAGTTGGGATCCACTGAAGTCTACCTAGAGATCTAGAATCAAAATATACAGGGTCTACATACTGTGCTGGGCTATGTTTATCATTGTTTTATATTGTTTTCCTAATCCGTATAACAATGATGTAAACAAAGACTATAGCGGAAGATTCTGATTCTTCACGTGTCTCTGTACAGAGACTTTACCTGCCGCCTTATTGAGTGAGATTCTACTGTTCTTTTAAAATGTATGAGTGGATCACTAAAGTGAGAAAAATTAATTCAGAACTATGGCTTACAGGTACTCGAACCACTGAGTACAAATGTAAGGTTTTATGTGCTTAAAAAGTTGATAAGACAGTTCCTACTTTTCACAATGTAAGTGCATGCATAAAACTCTTTCTAAAGGACAGAAAACCCTGCAGGTAAGTTTGTTGACAATACAGCAGATAATATTATAAGAAAAGGCACTCAGCATATGCCACTCAGAAAATGAAAGATGTTCTTAAAGTGAATAGTGGGGATTGTCTACTGGTCAGCACTTCGTGTGCCGTGGCATATCACTCTGCCTTGACGTCTTCAAGCATGTGTGACCAAATTAATGCCGTTTCAGAACTGTCGGTTTTGTGCTGCAAGTATTCAATATATAGCATACATTGTATAGAAATTTACATTGGCCTTCATGCGCGCGCGCACACACACACACACACACACACACACACACACACACACACACGTAGAACCAGGAGAAATTTCACATCTACTAAAATAAGAAATAAGGTTAATTTAGAAATATGTCTCATACCCAGTTCGGCAGCAACCAAAAGAAAAATTATGTGATGAAAGTAAAAAATGAACTGGATGTAAATAATTTTGCAATGAAACATTCAGATTCCTTAATAGCAACTGTTTTGTAATGGTGATAAAACTCATAGTTAAGTGCTAAACGTGACACACAATTTTCAACTCTAAATGCTCATAGACACTGTGTGGGGGAGGGTCCCTCAATACCTCCGTTCCTCTGATGAGGACAGGATTTGAGGAGGTGGGAAGTGAGGCCGCTGATCAGGAAGCAGGCAGTCTTCCCCCTCCTCTATACTTTCCTTTTGCAATCATATTCTAAATGCAAAAAAATGATTATAGTTATTTTTCATCTTTAACTTTTTTTACTGGAAAGTTTCAATGTGCAAAAGTGCAACTCTTTTTGCAAATGGCTTAGAAAGGTTTTGCATTGTAAGAATGAATATGTTCCAGAGCTCAGAAAGAATTCAGGAATAAGGAAAAATCATAAGGCTGAAATTTAAGTATCATCACAACTCTTGATATTTGCAGTTTGTTTTTCAGCTTTTTTTTTTTTTTAATCTAGAGGTATCTTTGTTCCCAAATAACAGGTTTATGTGTGGGGGTGTTAACGACAATTTAAATGGCTCGTAGGACATATACATTTTTTTTTGATCTTCACAGTTATCCTCTAAACTGTTTATTCAATTAATACTACAATCGCTACATTGTGAGTGTTCTCATCTTCATGTGGATACTTTTTAAATATTTTGTTTATTTTTAACGGATGAAAATACTTCATATACATACAGTTTAAAGTTGTGTGTGTGAGTTTTAGAATTGGTGGATAAAATTCACATCTTGTCAGTTTGAAATGCAAAATATCAGTGATTAAAATGTTGTGACTTCCGCGAGTGCAGATGGTAACCGATTGCTTTGTGCTTCACCCAGTTTCAATTTATTCTGTGTTTTCTTCTGTAAGTTAATTTTAGCTTTTCTTTTATTGTATGAATATTTGACTTGCTGAACTTCCCACTTTATCAAACACTATACTTTATGAGTTTCTTTCTCATTTTAACAAACATAAAATTTTAAATCTACAACTGCTAGCATAATTATCTTTTGAGGAAAGAATTGTCATTTCTATCCCGGTCTTAGCCCTTTGTTGGATCTAGTTATCTCATATGTGATGAACTTAACTCTTTCTTAATGGGGGTCTCACCAGTTCATTTCAAATACCCCATCCCTGTGCTGGTATGAGACTGATTACCCTGGATTTTTAAGATAATCCCAAGGCTGGAGGAAGAGTTCGGTGGTTAAAGTGCTTGCCTAGCAGGCTCAAGGCCCTGGATTTGATTTTCTAGTACCGCACAAGCCTGAAGTGCTCTATGCTCAGTGGATTTTATTATGCTGTTCCTCGTTGGGAATTATTTCACCATCTTCTATGTCCCACAGAAATTCACAGACTAATCGTATCCTCTCATTATTCCAAGGGTTGCGCATAACGTGTGATAAGGTCTGGAAATCTCTTGTTTGTCCTGTCTTGACCTGTCTTGTCCTGGGCTTTCCTTCTGAAACAAGCAAAATTTGTTGAATGAAACAAACGATAAGAGAGAATTAGGAGGGGACCCAAGCAGGTCTCCACCAGAGAGCTGAGTGGGAGGAAAAGAGGAACCGCTCCTAGGCAGAAGCCAAGAGCGGTCGGTGGTGTACATCAATAGAGGCTAGGGCTGTTCCTTGGGTGCCCACCTGCCAAGCACCAACCTGAGACAGCAGGAGGCAGAGCCACGCCATTGCTCTTGGTCTTTCTTTGCAGTGGCCTGAACCCGGATCTCTTTGTCTTTCCTACTTCTGTGTTACCCGCATCAGCCTGTGCAAAGCCTTTTTAGATGATAAAGAACAAAACAATGAAGCATTAAAGAGAAAATTGTTAGGATAAGTTTTGAAATATCATTGAACTTTGCTTTTCCGATCAGTTTTGTAATGTTGGAGATTTTAAAAAAGGAATGCTTTCCACTCTCATAACCAGGAAAACAAACTTTTATGCGTTACTAGGCTTGTACTCCAGGAATAGTAGCTCCAAAATAATTAGATCTAGCTGGAATAAATGTTTCAATTATTAGTCCAATATGCTTTTATTGTGCTTCATTTTGAAAATTGCCATAAAGAGGAAATGGGAAATTTTTCTGTTCGTATGTACTTCCTTAATTAAATTCCATGTTTATTTTATCATCAAAATTGTTTCCTTAGTTTTTTTATTACATACCATGTATGACACATATGAAATAGCCTCATTGTAATTAAAATAGAATTACTGATAATTAAAAATACCCAAGAGATAACTCTATAAAAATAGTGCTAATATATGTAAATACGGATTTTTTTCTAAATATGTTTCTGTCTTCTATTTTCTCATTTTGTAAGGATTCATCCTTGTCCTAACCTATGTTTTATCATTTTTTCTCATAAGCGTTAATTAATTGGGAATAGGGAAAATCCTCTATTTTATGTCTTCACATTTTGTTTCTTATATTGTTCTTTTTTTATTTTGCTTCATTAACTTCACAGGAATCAGGTAAAGACTATCAAAGGAATAAACCATATTAGAAATGACCAATTTCACACTGTATAAAACCATTAAGAGATAATTAATGATGTTCTTAAAGCATCAGTTGAATGTTTGTAAAGCTTTATGAATGAAAATTGATTTCATTGCAACTAGTTAAGGTTGAAAAGAAGATGTTATCAAAGATATGCATGATATTTTTAATCTTGCTACTCTCTTGCATCCTCCCAATGACTTTATGCTTAAAATAAAAAGGAGTGAGGGGTAAAGAGTGGGTTTTTCTTTCTTGTTTATCCCTCACAAGTGCCTAGGAATTTTTATAAGCTTTTATTGGTTGGATGAAGTTATTGATTCAAGAATAGATAACAAAAAAGCACAGAGGGTAATTCCAGTCACTAGAGAAATTGCATAGTAATAGAAAAAAAGGAAATGGTTCACATAATTAAATCTCAACTTAAATATCACTTTCTCAATTTGATTTCCATGATAAGCTTAATTAAACTAAAATATTTCCATATAATGTATTGTATGCTTTCTTTTTTCCCAATTATTTTCCATAGCACATTTTAGCTATCATCTATTTCAAAATACAACTAAAAAAACAAAACAACAACAACAACAAAAACTTCACTGTGGTTTTCTTAGGAAAATGTGCAGGCTCAAGAATGAGAGTTGAATCTGGAAGACCTCTAGGGGGCGGCTTCTACTATCCAGGGGAGAGACAGTGATGACCTAAGCTAGGTTGGCAGCTGAGAGGCTGGACTCAGAATACAATGTATTCTGAAAGAATCAGTAATACTTGCTTCATATGGTGAGTAATAAAACGGAATCAATGATGACTGCAATTTCTTTTGCTTGAGCAACTAACACAGTAGAATTGCAAGTAACTGGGATAGGGAATCTGGAGAATCACTTTTAGGATGTGAGGAAATTAGTCATGTGGGTGGAGTGTGTGTTAAGAGTTAGTGGAGAGTGAGAATCCTCATTAAATAGTGTAGGATTGTAGGGCCCACTGAAATTTAAAGTGACTAGTTACTGGACTGTGTGTTTCCTTTCAAACACAAATGAATGCATGACTTCAAAGGCAGAATCCGGGTTTCCTAAGTGTATGATGGGGGTGGGACACAGGAAAGTACAGCTTAGAATGTATTCATAGAAATGACCTTCGTAATCATGAAACCAGAGAAGACACAAACAAGCATGGGGAGGGAGAGAGAGAAGATGGTGCTTAGAAGACTTGCTGGAAACTGGCTCTTAGGAGCGGATGCTCTTGAATTCAAGATCATGGAACCCTACAGTTCTTAGTAACTACATGAAAGATTGTATATCTCTAGGAATGAGGGACAGAGTTTGGGTGGAAGAAAAGACCATTGTCATCAAAGCTCTTTCAAATATCATAAATGTGGAAATTTAAATTACCATGCATTCTGCTGGAATGAGTGGCCATATTCATGGAGCAATGGCCATTGAGAAATATTTCAAGTCTAGAGATATCTACAAAAAGAAAGACTAGTGAAGCCTGAATAAAGTTGCATAGGAAAGTGGGTGATCTAAGGGATACGTGCCAGAGAACAGAGGGAGACATCCAGCTTTTAAGCTCAAGAGGTGAGTCTCATAAAGGAAAAGAGTGTCATCCCTACAGTGGGCTGAAAGAGCGATGTGTTCAGGGTGATTTCAAGTTCACTTACAGCAATAATGTGAAGATAATAAATAGATCATAATAAAGTATGTATTTGAAAGGAAATTTTCTCATCACTAATTTATATTTGTATACTTTCATAGATAATGAAAATTATGCTCATGGGCTATGAAAATGTGCTGAAAAGCACAGAGGTCTGTCTATAATATGACAGATATGGCTTTTGAGTCCCTACTATGATGGTAAGTGCTCAAGTAGGCATGTCAAGCAAGCAATTAAGATACATGGATGGCAGAATTATAGGACAATGCATGTTGAGAAAGAGAAATGACAGCATAATACCCTCACAAAAATATATGTTCATAGAATTAATATATATATATATATATATATATATATATATATATATATATATATATTCTATTTCAGGGACGCTTGTGTATATACATTATTTTCAAACAAGAAA
Source organism: Ctenodactylus gundi (assembly GCA_004027205.1). NCBI lineage: Eukaryota > Metazoa > Chordata > Mammalia > Rodentia > Ctenodactylidae > Ctenodactylus > Ctenodactylus gundi. The sequence goes on from PVKB01004616.1 coordinate 59,704, forward strand.
TAGGAATGAAGGATTCTCTGTGTATATGATATTTATTTTAGAATACATTATACAAATTATGAATTCATATATCAGTATTTTTACATAATTGTTACCTCATCATTAACTTCATCTACGAGTTCATTCTAGCAAATATTTCTGTGAATATATTTATAGTAAATGCAAATGATTTCTCATAGAAAGTTGTAAGGATAAGAATAAGCTTTACAATAATATTACCAGTGAATAAAACCAGACCCAACAGTCTCTACATGGAATGATTCCATTTAAGGGGATTTTCACGTGAAAGCAATGTTACAGAGAGAGAAACTGCATGATTGTTGCTGTGGAGTCTGAGTGAGGGTTAGAGAGGAACTCGAGCTGGACCAGAGGAATCACCTAACATGAGTCACATGCTCTGAAGCTGGATTGCTGTGGTGGGTAAACAGTAGTGCAGCCCTTTCTAGGTTTGGGAAGATGAGCAAAAGAGTGGTAATGTGAGTGGTGAAATGAGAGAGACACAGGAGATTATATTTGTTAAGTAACGCATGGTTTCTCTGATTTGGGAAACCCAGAACACAGGCATTCTATAGAACCACGTGGGTGGGTTAGTGGGTGTTATGGGGGAATAGGGAGGGTGTGATAAGGACAAAAATGGGAAGAACAAGAGATTTTAATGTTGACGTGATATATATACACATCAAATACTCAATTTTGTTGTAAAAATTATGCATTGCATATATAAATAGTTGAAAATTTGTGTAAATTTGCTAAATACCAGTGACTTCAGTTAAACTCTAAGAAATTTTAGACATATCAAAATGAGAAATAAAACAGAAAATGCTCAAAAATAATATTAAAGTAACAGAAGTAGGACAAAGACTTAGTGTAGCACATGTACATTTCATCAGAAAAATCAATTATGCTAGTTAGAGCCTTTTTATCTTCAGTAATCTTCCAACTGAAATATGTATACATTATATTCTTTGATCTAATGATCTAATTCTAATAATGTTCCCTAAATAAAATAGTTTATAGGAGACAAAAATTGCATGCACATCTTTGCCACTATTAGAGAAAAATGTTTGAGTAAGCAATACCATGTGCAGTATTTTAATGGAAGAATATTTGTTGAATTATGCAAGTTTGTGTTGTGAAATCTTATGCTACATTAAAAATTTAGAAAACATGGATAGTAATGTGAATGGCGGAATGTATATTCTCTGTATATTAAACTATAGACTGTATTCGCTGAGAAAAAAAGATTACAAAACCTAGAAAGCTATAAGAAATTCAGAGACTGTTGGTAAACTCATTTATATAACTCAGATATCATAATTTCTATTAAAACCTATCCAAACAATAGAATTTATTATGTAAATAAGGGTGAGTTTCCCTTTTCAAAAGTGCAAATAATTTATGAGGAGGTAAAAGAACAACTGTTCCTAATTAATAAATAGTGCATGAAATTTGACCATATTAGTAGCATATCTAAAGCATTTAGTAACATATCATAAGTATAATACCAGTAGTGTGTTAAAATAAATCTTAAATGAATTTAGTATAATTATAACAATACTGTTCAAAGATTGAGAAAATTAACATCTACCTTACATATAAATATATTTGGCTTTTCATAAGTGATGTTGATTGGTTTGTGTAATACATCTTCGTTTGTTTATTGAACAACAGCTTATTTTTTATCTGAAATGTACTAGATACTATTACAGATTTTTAACAGACATCTGTGAGCAAACCAAACATCAGACAACATTCCCACGCAGTAGAATATCACTGTGTAAAAATAAAAGGAATAATCAACACAGTGACATATAAAATAGAGTTTCTGTGAGGTCTAAATGCTACAGGAATAAAGACTAGAGTAAGGGGAATCCAGTGTGCTTTGGGAAAGAAAACAAAGTCACAGGTTGTGGTTCTGGGAACGGCAGGCAGGGAGACGATCATTGTGATGGTTTTGCCTAAGCCACTGTGAGACTTAGTGACAAATCCCATCACTTCCGATCTGGGAAACAGAATTTCCAACACACCGCAAGAGAAAACTAGAGTGAAAAACTTATAAAAGCGCTTGGCAACATGAGCATGAGAGGGCACTCCCGAAATGTCATGGAGGCCAGTGTGGCTCCACAGGGTAAGGCTGGGAGGAGAGTGTTTACGCTAAGAGAAGTAAGGGAGTCTTGGGTTATAGAGGAATTTGTATGTCTCTGAAAGGGTGTTGGGCTTCATTCTAGATGAAATGGGAAGCCACTGGAGAGTTTTGAATGGAGAAGTATATGCATGACATTGTGTTTTTTGATTACTGTGACAAAAACTGTAAGAATATATATACTGAAAGGTTGGATGAGGGTTAGGGGCAGTATATGGGGTTATGAGTTAACCAAGTTAAGTGAGTCAACCAGCAGCCTCTGAATAGCTTTTTAAATTTTAAAATCTTTATTTTCTCAATTGATATATTCTATACTTTAATATGCAGAATATACCGTCATTAGCACTATATCTTTCTAGATTTTATAATATTTATTTTCTCAATTAATATATTCTATAGTTTAATATATAGAGTCTACCATCATTAGCATTACTATACACATTTAGTCCTGTGCCCTGTTAAGTAATGTAGTAATTCCTATAAACAGGACTTATACCATGTAATTATCAGCAGAACTGGAAAGAGCCCAGATTGATTCATCAGTGTAATATGTGTTACAGGTGAGTTTGGCTTTACCATCGTGAATTCTCATCTGCTATGAGAAGGCAGTGGGAGAAGAACATTTGAGAAAGAGGATAGAAATTCAACTTTTTTTTATTAGTCAGATTCCATCCCGAGGACAGGATACATAACATCTACATCATAAAGGAGGGAGTTGAATTTGGTTGATAGCACCAGAGGGCACATCCTCTGGGCCGCTGGCTCCAAGGCAGGGGGCTCATGGAAGAAGGACAGAACATAGCTGCTTACCTCATGATGGCAGAGAAGTAAGGAAGGGAAGCTATACCAGAGAGGAAGAGGAAGGTGGCTGACACAGACACCCAGGTCACTCCTCCATGATCTGACCAGTAGCGCATTCTGTTCTTCCTCTCCATGTCACCCAAGCTGGTTTGGTCCACATTTACACTTGAACCATCATAGTTTCAAAGACACTGAGTTTCAAATTTGTGTCCATAGTCTAGGTGAAAATGACCAGTAAGCATTTAAATCTGTGACTCTAAAATTCCAGTTGTGCTTTCAACTGAAGATAAAAATTTTATGCAAGTCATCAGATAAATGGTACTTAAGGTTGTGGAACAAACACACTAACTGTGACATAGTCAACCAAAGAATACTTCTATGGAAAGTAGTATTGGGGACTGAGCCTGGGTGCATGAAACGGAACAGATTAAATACTCATTTGAAGGAGACATGAGGAGGAGTAAGGCTGAACAAAACTGAGAAAGCGCAGCTTTCTAGATGCCATAGAGACTGAGTGTGTCAGGGATAAAAATAACGATCCATCACAGAGATGTGTCTTTGTAAGAAATGTACAGGGAAGTATTTGGAGAACGATGAGGCAGCTTGCCAACAAGTGGTATACTTTTCAATAATCTAGCTCCTTAGAGGTTAATAAAAATATCTCCTGTCAGTTTTGAAGAGAATTTTTCCTATACTCGAAAATTTCCAGTGAAAATGTCCTCTGTCTTCTTTATTTATCTTGCAATGATTTAATTTTTAAATCAGTAATTGAAATGGATATTAGTTCTGTTTGTGTAAAACATATATAATCAACTTAAATAATTATCAGAACAAGATGCAAGACATAAGACTACATCTTTAATGTTTTGAAGTATCTCACAGTGCTGGAAACAAAATAGAGCTATATCAAGTGCATATCAGGTTAAATTAGATAAGCATTTATCCTCAAATTCCATCTCTTGTTACCAAGGTAGAAAGCTAAAAGGTCAAGTTTAGGTTGAGTTTAGTTTCAGCTTTCTATGATTTCAAGATGAATACTCTTTTCCAGCCAAAATTGAATAGAACCTTTCATTAAATAAAGTGCTAGCAGATTCCAATATACACTGATTTTTTTTTTTTTTTACTATTTTGAGTCTGGAAATGCTTTGCTTACTGTATCTTTTCACCCACTGGAATCACCCACACAAGTGTGTGTATGGCTCATGCCATGTGTGTGAAAGTGAGGGTTTTCATGGAACTTGACAATGAACACTTATTTTTACTCTGAAAACATTGAAATTTATTCAGAATTTTTAACCTAAAGCACTGTCGCTTCATCAAATTCATAATTTTCCAACACTATAGTTATGTTTGAAATGAAAAACATTCTAAATTTGTGTATTTGCAGATGTTAATACAGTGCTCTCCAATATCAAGAAAATAAAATAGAACTTTAAAAAAAGACTTGGTTAAAGTTGCACAAACTCATACACACACAAAAGAAAACGATGTAAGTGGAACTCAATGCTTTCTTTTTAAAGTGAAGAGAAAAAGAGAACAGGTGCCTGTCTTTTCTCCCAAATTGATATAAACAGCTTCCACACGTCAAAGTTTTGCATAATGATGATTCTTAAATGGTTTAAAATTGCAACAAGTCATTTTCACTAAACCATGAATATTGAATGGCAATTATTGCTTAATAGACTTTTAATAAGACACTATTTACAGTACAGCTACTAAGTTTCTATAAGTTCTGGGTGTATCATGAAAATAACAACAGCTGTGATGCCTTCTAACTGCTAAACCAAATTCCAAAGGGTTATCCTGGTCTTTACTGTTCTATAGCTTTTAAGTTTTTTACTTACATGTCTTATTATATATTGCTTTCAGAGAATAATGCTCAATTATCAAATAAAATTGGACAGTGTTCTATGAATATTGGGAGTTGCTTTGAGTAAAAAATTATCAATATTTCTCAAGGTTGTATCTCCTTTTTTCAACAAGTGAATATTAATTAATTTTCAATAATTAAAAACATTAAGTATCTCCTTGCATGCCAGCTCTGCCCTTCCTTGGTCATTTGGCTTCCTGTCTGCTATGCTGTGAACAGTTTTTCTTCCTATTGGGCCTCTGCCATGTGCTTTCACCAATGCTAGCTGCCCATGAATGGATTGAGACCTTCTGAAACTGTGAGCCGAATAAATCTTTCCTCCCTTAAAAAAAAGTAATCTAAGTATAGATTATGAATTGTGTTTTGGTTACGAGTAATTTGTTAGAAAGTAGAAAGAAATTAAATGATGTTTAAATATGTTTGTACAATTGTGTGTTAAGGTGTTGCCAGGCATACTAGTTTGTCTAATGATTTGTTGTAAAACCTTTGTGACTCAGCAAATGCATATTTCATGATTTTTATGGGGTAAAAACCTAAATGTGGTTTGGTTAGATGTCTCCAGTTAAGATGCCTCACGAGGGTCCTTCCAGCTTCTGTTCTGGGCAAGTCTCATTGTAAGACTATCTGAGACTGAAAGATCTGCCTTCAAGTTCACCCAAATGGGTTCTGGCAGGCTTTAGTAAGTGTTAGTAAAAGAAACTCATAACGAGTCTTAAGACTTACTGAACTCGCAAACATGGCAGCTTGCTACCCCAACATGGCTAAAGTTAGTGCAAGAGAAAGTGAGCATCTACAACAGAGCCCAACCACACTGTTTAGCTCTGTAGCTACTGCAGGCTGGTTCTGAAATCACTCACTATGTAGTCCGGGCTGTCCTCAAACACACAATAATCCTCTTCCCTCAGCCTCCCGAGTGCTGGGACTACAAGTGTGTGCCCACACCCGGTTTAGGTGGTGTGTAAGCATTACCAACCGCTGAGATATTTCTCCAGCCCGTCCCCCGCCCTGGCCATACTGTTCTTGTAACTCGAGTGGGGAGCATCATCTTGTACCACTTTTGTACCAGAAGCAAGTTTCCTTCTCATACAAGAGGAGACGGCACACAGGGTGTAGACCAAAAGGCAAGGAGCGCTGGGGTCTCCCTTAGCTGCCCACAGGCATTAAAATATTAAGAAGACAAGGCCGCATTTCTTTTTCACTTTGATAGTGTTTTATCCTTTAGATGAAGACTGGGAAAATCAAAATTAAAAGTGATAGGAGGAAAAATTGTTACAGTGTCTATGGAAAATTTCTCTTATAATTTTTTTTTTCTACTGGAGTTCGTAGACAAGATCTCTCTCCTTAGTTTAATTTTGCTAATCCCAGAACAAAACCATTGCAGAAAAAGATCAGGTTCTACTTCTTTGTCGTCCATGCATTTTAATTTTATATTCTTACGTAGCAAGTTCTGCAGAGATTGACATCATTTTTTTCATCATTCATGAGAACCAGATAATTCCTGGCCGACCTCGGTCTGTTATCTGTCTTGAATCTGTTTTCACGGTGACCCCACACAATTGGAGAACCAGCATCTGTTTGTGTAGGATGGTCAGGTAATTCTCCTCTGGGGACTGGCAATGTCCAAGCCAGATCATCTGATCTTCCTAGGACAAGAGGGATGTCATGCATGAGGCACAAGCTCCGCAGAGGAGTTCTAGATGTCATTACATTGGTCATAAGAATAATTGAATCGCCATAATAAATAATTGTCTCCTGAAAAACAGTCCTAGATCATTTAAGCAATGAAATAGAAAATATATTATTGGCTACCTGAGTCACCACATATGACATGGACCCTTGATCAGTGCAATCTTACTCTTGTTTTTAAAAATTTAGTCTTGTTTTTAATATCTTCTGTTTAGTACCATAGGAGATGTTACATGCTTGACTCACTCATCCATTTCTTGGTTTATTGGCAGTAGAAATCTCAAAAAAGGACTACCCACAAAAGGATTTTTGCCGTTTGTGTTTTTAGCACACACACATGTTTATATGAAAAGGCTTTTTGACTGTGACAAAACTCATTTATGTCTTTGATGCTTTTCTAGCATCAGTGGCTTTATAAGAGTATAAATATTTCTAATGATGTCAAACAAATTTGTTGAGAAAAATTTTTGTTGAAATGTTTTTCCCTATCAAACAAAAAGTTAATATGACTTATTTCATATATTATGATCAGGATTGTGGTTTAAACTATTGAAGTGTTTTAAATAAGATTGAGAAAGTTAAGGACGAGTAATTTAGAAACTAATCAGTATTTACTGAGCCCCAAATATGATATAATAGTATCATATAATGTAATGTAGTATAATACACATTCCCACTTGAGAAATTTTGTCTTCTTCAGCCACAGAGACAAGAGCATTTTGTCTAGACTATAACTGCCTCCTTCAGGTCCCACTTTAGCACAAAGTTAGCTTATCTACCATAAAGTTTTCTATCACTTCTTTGTGTGATCACTGTCACAAGATCTTTTCAAATACTTCACTGCCAGGGACATTTGATCTTATAGGTATCTGAAAACTCAGATATAGTACCAGCTGGTAGAAACTAATTTGTAAGATTGTAGTGCTGCCCTATCCGATGCAATATATGCTTTGATTTACCATGTGATATATTTTCTGCCATTGGTAAGGTACATAAATCTTGGGACCAATGGTTGGAAGATGGAATGGCTACTTTCACAACTGGATCTATTAACACATATGCAGCTGTTAGAGTTCTCAGGTTCTCATCTGTGTGTCTTTCAATTCTGTTGGTGCATAGGTCTTATTTTTTATTTTATTTATTTATTATTTTATTGTATTTATTATTATTATTATTATTTTGGTGGTTGTGGTGGTGGTGGTAGTACTGGAGATTATTAATTCCAGGGCTTTTGCACTGATCTATATCGTAACCCACGTTTTATCTGTGGTTTTAGCTGTTGCTTGTTGATGGTTTGTTTGCTTTTTTGTTGACTTGAGACAGGGCCTCAGAGTCACTAAGTTGTCCAAGATGGGCAGAGAAGAGCCAAGAGAAGCGCCAATGGCACACCTCACTCTCCGATGTTTTTCTGAGTAATGTGTCTGTGAACCTATTATTGAAACTTCTGGCCCTTCATAGACACTTACGATCCTAAACTGTGTTACTTATTTCAAAGTCAAGGTGAAAAACAGTCAACATGAAGAAGTATAGTGTGTGATTAATAAAAGATAAGGTTTTTAGTGACTATAAACATGCAATATAAATTGAATGCTCTAAACAATGAAACTACCAGTAAGTAAAGATGATAGAGTAATTATTGCCAGTAGCTCATGTATTTTAATGTAAATATTTTAAAGCATTTACATATTCAGGAGTATCATTACAGCACATGCAACACTGACACAGAATAAAATAAGCATAAATCTTTGTTCTAAAAGAATGTATATTATATGAACAAACTGATAATAAAACTTCTATCTCAATAATTCAAAGTAAATATTGGATATAATAATGTAAGTTTTTGTTGTTGTTGTTGTTCCTGAGTGTGTTGCTTTCAAAGACTCTTTCTATGGCAGTACCAAACACGATTCAGAGGCTTTCTGGCTATAAACACAATGAAGTCAGTGTAGTAAACTTTGAAATTTTCCTTCCTGTGTTTGTGCCGATACACACACACACACACACACACACACACACACACACACACACAAACCACGAGGAAGGCAATGACAGAATTCCTAAAAAATTGTATTATTTTGACAAATGACAATTTGACACCTGTATATTTGGGGGGCAAATCTAATTACAGAGTCTTTGTATTGAAAATTAAATTTTATCAAAGTAATCTGAGCAATTTCATCAAGCTGTGCTATTTTAGGGCAAAATTAAACTGATCTCATAAAAGTCTGCCTTATAGGATGATTCATCTGAACTTCCTAATCCTAGGCTTCATCGTATGACCACTTGACAGGAAATGCAAATGTTTTCCATAAGTGCCTTCTATGTTAATCTAAGTGTTTGACCTTTTCATAATGCAGTAATTTTCTTTTTAGTCATTTCTATGCGATTTATCTTCTCTCATGAAAGGTTGCTTTTTTTCACAATTTTATGGTGCCAGTGGAAGTATTAAAAAGCTGTCAATTGAAATAGGGATGTCACGGTCCCTTTTCACAAGAAGAGAATATTAAATATATATTTAATATTGAATATATATTTCATAAGAATAGGTCCTTTTGGTGTACTGTACACTTGTTACTTTTAATGAAAGAGGAAAATACTCCTATCAGTGATGATTCAGAAAACTCTATACTGTGAGCAATAAAGAGATATTAACCCTTTTTATATACTTACAACATTTTATTACTTTCTACTTATGATTCACACTTAGTGGTGCTTTTCTCCCTCTCTATCCCCAAATGTTTGGGATACAAATCAAATATTTTCTTCATAATTTTCTTGTACTTGTTTGATTTCCCTTTGTCCTGATAACCATGCACCAAATAAAACATTTCTTCCAAAGCAAAGTCATTTCACAAAATATCCAAATTATGAAACTATAAATGGCTCTTAGAATTTAAGGGATAATTTATAGAGTATACACAAGAGCAGAGCAGCAACTTCTTTATACCAGGTCTGAATTTCTTATTGAACGTTTTTAAGGGATTTAAAAACTATTACTTATATTGCAAATTATTAGAGTTGAGTAAAAAAGCTTCTACATTTTGCTATTGTTTTGTGACTCTCTCAGATGATACCTAGCATATACATGAAAGCTTTTATCCTCTTTACTGTCACTGAGACACACTATCCAGCACTCATGTCATAAAGCAAAAGAGATTTGACCTTCTCGCAGTCTTCTTCCTAATTTTGGCTCCCAAGCAAAGACCACAGGCATAAGGTTGTGGCTGCGCAAAGAGACTTAGTTGCTGGCCACAGAAGGGGGAAAGAAACCTGGGAGAAGGTCAGAGAGCACACCTCCAGGACCGGCCAAGACACACCCGTAAGTGTGTTCCTATAAGCCATGGACTGTCAGGCAGAAACGCCACCTTAAGTACCACAATATCGATGTTTTTAATTGCGTTCCTGTAGACTTAGCCTGATAATTTAAGCTGGCCATTCTCTGTTGTTTCTCAGCAATCTTTTTTCTGTTTTTCTTTTTTTTTTCCCTACCAAAACTGCAGCTAGAGATGCTCAAAAACTGGCAGCAGGGAAATTCCTACAAGAGAGTGCAAAACTGTCCAGAAATGGGCCTGAATGGGACTGTAAACAAAGACAGACTAAATTTGAAAATTATCAATCCAAAGCCATTACAAGGAGAATTTACAGAGCCCTGTAGTTTACTGTCATGGCAGAAAGTGAGGGGGGGGGGAGGGGAAAGCAGCTCTTAATTCTGGACATATCCACAGCAAGGGGCTCAGGATATGAAAGTTCTATAAAGATTTATGGCATTTTAGCTCAAGTATGGAGCCATGTTTTTCCTTTAGTGCTTGTCTATCATTTTTGGAAACCATTTCAGGTCCCAACTTGACCTCAGGCTTGCTGGAAAAAAAAAAAAAACTCAAAGATGGCTGGGTCAAAGAGTGATCAACGCATTCTATAACTTTCAGTCAATATGCTGAAAGAAAAATGGAGCAATAGGAGAATACTATAGGATTTATATCCATATATACCTTGTCAATATTTAGGCTTATACTTAGAGATTTCATTGTTGATGCTCCTAATGTAATAATGTAAATGTGTTATGTTTACATTTTAAATTTCACCTCTGCTTTTCAGCTGAATAGGAAAATACATTGGTATATTAGTCCTATATTCTAGAATTGGCAAATTGATTCTAAAAGGTGTTTCTTTGTTTGGTGGTTTTGTTTTGGTATTTTGGACTCTTCTGTATTGTATATAACATTTCCTAAGTGACGAAAACTGGGCTCACATCTCCTTTCCCAAATCACAAAATGTATTCCATTTCTTTATTAACCACATACTGCATTACATAAGGCATTTCCAATTTCACTAAAGAATAAATGCATTTTCTTTCAAATCAATTCTGTATGTTCACCATTCAAATGCTACTAATAAAAAGTTAACATTGTCACCTATAATAGAGAAATCCATATTAAAGATGAATATTGTAATATCCTCACAAAGTTTCAACATAAACTTATTTCATGACACAATGATCTTCTACTTTAGAATTTTGTAATCTATTGTCCATAAATCTCTTTGGAACTAGAAAGTTATCATAGGACCTATGCAAATAGATTACAATGGTACTATGACTGATGACATGACAATTTGCTTTCTATCATTAATTAATTGTTTAAAAGTATGACTACTATGAAATGGACACGAGGCGTGGCTATTTTAGTTATATTGTTTGCTATTCTTTCTTTCTTTTGATTGAAGCACATCCTATAATTTTGGATAACGTGAACCAGTTTCGTAGGAGTCACAATTACCAGGGATGGGATGAGGAGGGCGGAGGATGCTTTTGAAGTAATTCAGGCACATTAAACTTATGGTGCACTTTATTTTGATTGTGATTACATGATCATGTGCAGTGAGTAGTCTTACAGCACACCGTAGTGCAGTAGTATCGCTGGAAGTCTGAGCTTCTTTTGCTGCAACGAGAAGATACAATATAAGAGAAAAATAGGTGGTAGGGCTCAGGCAGTGATATAAGTGCCGGGGTAGGTAAACAGAGATGAAATTTCTCTCCTTCTAGCCTGCGATTCACTTCCTGCTGTGCCAGCAGGTTCCTAATGGGTCACACGAGGATATTGGTTTTATGTCCCAGGGTTGAATGTCCCTGATTTATGCAATAACTTTACTATTTAAGTTTGCGAAGCGCTATAGTGGAAGAAAAAATCTGGACTCTATCTGCACAGGATTGAAGCACACTTCGATGCTGCAAGCTTGTCTGTCTGACAAGGAGCTATGTAATAAACATGAGCATTTATTTTTTCAAGGAATTTGCTGCCTGCCACCAGAGGCCACTTCACACTTCTTTGGAGGCACTTAAGCAGTATGTACTTGAAAGGAAACCAGACTGTGTGCTTCCTCTTTTATCCCTAATGAAAATGCTCAAAAGTAAAACCTGAAGATATGTCTGAAACTAATTATAACGAATACTAGTTACTCCTGATTCCACTTATAAGAGAAGGTCACTCTCAGAGGTAAGGGCGAATAATAAAGCATTTCTTACCAGTAGCAAGGTCACATGAAAATGAAGTTGGCATTTAAAAATTCTACAAAGATTGATGCCTAAAATCTAACAGGTCATCAGAGAAAATGAGTCTCCGACCTTTCTTCAAGTTATTTCAGATGAGATTTAGAGTTCATACCCTGAAGCAACTGCTAAAGGTGGCAATTTTAAGTTAAAAGATGTATAATTTCCTTCACATCTGGGAAAGCGTAAGTTCTACAGAGGCAGCCATGTGTGCCGCCTGGCCCTAAGTGTGCTAACAAGTTCCTGAGAACCCACTGGGTTCAACTAGTTATTGAGTATGAAATTCCATGAATAATTCATAGACTGATTTTAATTTCTTCTCATGTCCTATATTTAGCAAAGCTCCATCATTAATTCAACATCTGTGTTTCATTCCAGTCTGAGAGTTTTGTAAAATTTAGCTTCACCAAAGAGATTATTATGTCATAATTGATTTTTCTCTTGATGACAATGATAGATACACTATGTAAACAATGGCATTTTATAATAAATTCTCTAAGCTATGAAAAAAATCATACTACTAATCACTCACTCAAGTGGTGTTATAAATTAATGTGTATAACTTCAAGGAGGAAAAAGTTATTTGATTTACCAGTAAGATGCAGACATTTGCATAATTACTAATAGTGGTGAAAAAAACACAAATAGCCACTCACATCTGAATCAATTTTAATGATTTCATGTTATTTATATTAGATACACAAAGTAAAATGGATTTTAGAATTTTTTCACCTCAAGGTTGAGAAATTCACAAATTCAATTTGTCCTCAATGCTTATAATTATAAAAATTATATTTTATTTCATCGCATCTTCAAATCGAAGACTGATGCATTATGTTTGATTAGCTTACAGTTTATAAGTCCAAAACAATAAAGACTGACTTGGAAAAAAGGAGTCTAGAAATTATGATGTATTCTTCCCTTTCTTTGACTGTGTTAAAGTGTGGTATATTTTAGTTATTATGGAACCTAGTTTACTTCAAATGTTTGTATTTATAATAATGTGTTATAATAAATGATTCTTCCAAAAATTTTAGTGCTATGTTACAAAAATTAAGATGGAAGTCCCAGGGATAAGGATAGAACCTTCTTCCTTGTTGATTTAGGAGACACATCTCTTTCTATTTCATTACATTGAAATTTTCTGAAGCAGAGTTAAAAATGAAAAACAGGCTGTGAACAAAGTCTTGCTGAAATTTTGTTTTCATAGAGTCCATGAACTTAGAATTATTTTTGAATTTTTAAATAGTGGAGTAGGAAAAATTAAATGATTAACAGTATTTGGAGACACACACACACACACATTTCACTTTCAGTATTTATGAAAGTTTTATTGGAACACCATTTAGTGATTTGATTCTGTACTGTCTAATCTATTAATATGCACAAAACTGCTTGATTTGTGCCATAGTACTGTAGAAAGATAGATCTTCAGCTGAATGTAAACCCAGCATGATCCATGGGAGAAGACAGTCATGAGGATATTATTACTGTATTGATGGTGCATGATTAAAGGAATTCACAAATAACCATTTTTAACCAAAAGTCACATATATAAAGAGGAAGCCACCAGACAATAATTTATCTCCTTCTGGAACTATTGCATGTAACCTCCATCCATGCCTATCTATTATTCGGAAACCCACATTACCTAAGTGAGGATGCCTAGAAGATGTGCCTGTAGGATCAAAGCTAACCACTTCATTTCTATAAGTACAGATACCCCAATCCCAAATAATGTAAGCATTCATTTTATCAAAAATATTTAAAACAAAGATCAGCACAAATAAGAGAGTGTGAAATGCTGTTGGATCTAAAATGCAAAACAGAGTTGCGGTAGTTTCTCTTCAATATAAGAAAATATTGTCCAACATTTTGTCAGCATATTCCAGACTAGCCTTGGGAGTTGCACCTTAGAACTCAGAATTTTTCCACAAATTTTCAGCTATCAGTTTTTTGGCCTGCTAAGCAAGAGCAAATATGACAGCGGCTGGAGGAATGCCAGTGGTTAAAGCACTTGCCTAGCAAGCACTAAGTACCTAGTTCAATTGCCCAGCATCACACTAGTTGAGCATTGTGGCACATGCCTGTAATCTCAGCATTCAAGAAGTCAAGGCTAGAGGATTGCTGCGAACATGAATCCGAGGTTTGCTTGGGCTCCATAGTTAGTTCAGAACCAACCAGGACTACAGAATGCAATTCTCTCTCTCTCTCTCTCTCTCTCTCTCTCTCTCTCTCTCTCTCTCTCTCAATCACTAAGTTTCTTTCTCCCCATCTCTCAAAAAATGGCTATGACAAATCATTATCTACCCAATTGCAAAAATTATTAAGGGACAGAGTTTAGAATTTGTGTGCTACATTGCTTTGTAGTCTCCAGTTGGTCAGAAAAAAAAGAAAGAATGGAAGGATATAAAAACATTAGATGAATAAGAAAGACTACTTTCTAAAGGAAATTAATATGAGCTTATAGATTAAATGGATTTTTTATCTTAAAATGTCAGGTGAGGAAACAAATAATCCAGCAATTAATTATCTTCTTAAAATAATTAAAATCATATAGAAAAGAGAACTGTATAACCCATTCCTTCTCTGACAGTTGTGATGAACCACCTACTTAATTTTCTGAAGCTTGCTTCTTAAATGAGTAATGAAATCTATGTTATAAATTCTAAAATGAAAGGCGGAAAGAGTCCTTGATAGATTGAACCTACTACAGTACTGTATAATTTTTAAAACAACGTTTAGGCTATGACCTAAAAAAATAGAAGACATAAGATGATGTTTTAATTCAGAAGAATTTACTATTTTTATGTAGACTAACTTTTAATCTGAACTAATGAAATATAAAAGGATTAAATTTAAAATTATGTATTAAAGTTTATTATGGAAAATATGCTATACACATGTATTTTTCTTAAGTGGGCATGAAGTAACAAACATGGTCCTCATCATTATTGTTCCAGCCCTATGTTTTCTGCCTTTCTTCCTTCCTCTCCCCCTCCTTCCTTCTCTCTATCCTTCCCTCCCTTTCTACTTTTCTTTCTTTTTTCTCTTTCATTTCTTCCTTCACTCATTCAGTGATATTAGTAAGTAATTTATTTGTGCCAGGCAGAGAGAAAAATATTGGGAAAAGAATAATGAATTGTGGCTAGAAAAGTAAAAACAGACCATGCAGACCAAGGAGAACATTTGAAATAGTTTGGAAATGGAAATCTTGAGTAGTAAGACACGAAAACAGACCTTAAGCTAGCTGTGAGAACAAAAACAATGGCGGACACTTCCTGACATGGATTCCTGTTGTGATGCAGGTTCTTCTTTGCTGTCAAGCACAGATTCCAGGAGCCTGCCTCTTTCCTTGCTCTGTAACACTAAGCCTATCACCACACCACTCTAGCCCCACTTTCCATCATAGGCATTACTGCTGAATGCAAAGAAATAACAGCCAGAAAATCCCATTTTTCTCTATATTCTATTTTTCTACAGATAAAACTTCCTTTCAGTGTAGCTATGTAGGTCGGTGACAGAGCTCTTCTGGATATTTCCCAAGATGCTTAGTTCAACTGTCTGAAGAGAAAAATTACCACAGTCAGGAAGATGTTGATACACTGATATATGTAGTTATACCCATAAAAATGGAGAATTTATGGTTTCCGGAATGGCCAATTTGATCTCATGTGATAGTAAAATAAATGTTACCTTATATGGCAACCTTATGATTGTGTTAACGTTCTCAAGAAGAACAATTTGTCCTGGATTATCAGGGTGAGCTTCTTTAGTAGCCTTCATTATGAAAGCAGTGGCATCTTTGATAACATCCCAACATGAGAAGGCAAAGTGAGGTGGAACAGGGAAAGTATCAGTCACCTACAGCCTTCAGTGTGTGTAGCCCTGACAACATCTTGATTTTATTAAGCAATACTAATTTCAGACATTTAAGCCTTCATAACTACAAGAGATTAAACTTTCATCACTTAAGCCATAGTGTTTTAGATCTCCATTTTTAGGAACTGCTTCTGGAAACATGATCTAACCAAAGGGAAAAGCAGACATGATTGGGTGACTTGCACAGAGGTCAAAATGGCATGGACACCCTTGAGAAGGCTGTGGGGAGGTCGAGCCTCAACCCACGCCCTGCTATGATTACAATGACGTATTTAGTGCTCAGCTGCTCTCTGCTCTCATGTGATTGGAAAAGCTAAATGTGACTAGAGTTATTATTTTTAGAACACTGAAAGTTGTCTTAATCTATGTGAATCCATTATCTTCCAAAACTCAGAGCTAGAAAATGTGACAGAAGAAAGGAAAAAAATTAGACACGGGCATGTCTAGTAATGGCTTAGCATACGTAAGAAGAGCATGAAACAGTCTCAGAATTAGAAGGATGTAAATAAAACGCATTAATGGGAAAAATAACCATACAAGAGACTGTTTTCTTAATAGAATTAATTTGTTATGGTGCTGAGTATCAGTTTCAAGGGGATGTCTTAGTTAATTACTCATTGATGAGTCAAAAGGCCTGACATCTACAATGTAATGTAAGAAAGATTCATAACAGGTTGGAGTTTCAGAAGATCACACACCATGGATGTCCAAGAACGGTGGAAGCACCGAGGTAAAAATCTAGTCAGAGGAAAACGCCTCGTGGCATGGCAGACAGAAGGCCAAATGAGGCACAAGTGTGTTGATGTCTGGAGACTAAGGGAGAGGCCACATCTTTATTAGTAAGAAGCCGTAGCAATGTTTCTTCTTCCTTCCTTTATTTGGTTCAAGTTGCCTGTTGGTTCCCCACACTCAGAGCAGGTGCCCTTTCCTCACTTCCTGGCCCACAGATCAAAAAATACACACTTGAAAGTTCTGACCTTGGCTCCCCTCAATCCCAACATGTTGACATAGTCCATCCTGGTCAAATCTCAAGCATCTGCCCTTTCAACCAATCTCTGCTTCCCAATAGCACACGGTTCCACAGATACCTCACACTCCAGATCCAAATCATAATAAGGGATACGAGGGAGATGGGCGTGATAGTGGACATGTTCTTGGGTCGCCTTAAAATATATTTTTAAATGGCATCAAAGTTGAGACCTCAACAATGAAAATGAATTGGTGAGATAGGCTCTAGATTTCCTTATGTCACTTCCTGCACCATAAAATTTGCACACCCGACTCTTAAGAGTTTTCATTTGTGACTCTGTCTCTGTCTCTCTCTTTTCTCTCTCTCTGTCTCTCTATCTCTATCTCTGTCTCTATCTCTCTCTCCCTCTCTCTCTGTTTCTCTGTCTCTCTATCTCTCTCTGCCTTTCTGAATTTAGGAACACTATCTAGTATATTTCCAAAATGTAAAGTTGTTTCTGAACGTATAATGTATACATTCATGAGAAAATAATAGGTGTCTAAAGGGGTGCATGTGTATGTCAGATGATGAGAAAGTATTGGGGAAATTAGTGATGAATAAAAGTAAAGAGAATTTTTTGAAAGGCTTTTCTGATAATCTTCTGAATATGAAACAGCTTATTGAGATACCATTTCTTGAAAAACAGTACCTAGCAAATTTGACTCTTCTCCAATTGTTCTGTAATGTTAACTCATGCCTCAAACTTTATTATTTCAACTCAAGAACCAACAACAAAATCAAGTAGGGAGAATAGCACCGTGTAGTAAATTATGTAGGCATTCAGCTTACTTATATTTATTAATTGTTGACTTAAAATACACTGTCAAGGACAAATGCATAACAAAGGGTTTGATTTTCTTAATATTTTATTGTATTTTGTTAACCAAATTCAAGAAAACTGTGGCCATTTTTCCCTTCTTTATTTTCATAAACTTCCTTTTTCAGCAAAGCCATGCAGAAAAAATGAAGCCAATAATTATAATTTTCAAAAAGACAGCAGATGAAAAGAAAGCTGTATTTCTTTCCCTGAACTTTGGCTGGCCTTGAATGCTGTTTTCATAAATAAAATGCACCATTTGGTTGTGAGATGTTTTTGTTGTGTCAGGTCTAGTTCTTGAATAGCAGACAAAAATACCTCTTTCCTTTTATAAATGAACAAAAATCAAAATAAATTTTATAATGAAAACCTATATTGAAATCTAAAATGTGTTTTGTATACTCCAACAAAATATGTTTTCAGGCCTTGGAGCAATTTTTCATTGTTAATCATTTTCTTTCAGGTAGAATACCCTTTTCCTTTTCAAGTTATGCTTCTGTCACAACTATTATTAAAATGTTACTCTACTTTCCCATATATAGAATGTCTTGGATTTTTAAAAATTATACATTTTTGTGAACTCAAATCTTAGTCCATACTTTCTTTAGTGCTGACACTACACAGTCACTAGGTACAAGTTATCAGCACAGTTAATAGGGGAAAGATTACCTTGCTTGGAAAAAATAATTGAAAAATACAGAAATGTCTTCATTACACTTTATTTTCTTTCTTACTTACTTCCTTAGCTCCACATCTAATTTCTCTTTTGAACCCTTGAATGTTCCGCACCAGAACGTCCTTCACAGGTCTTCCTAAAGTGTCTTCCTTTTCAACTGTGCCTCACTAAGTTCCTCAGGCTGGGTTCCAAATTAGAGTCCTCCTGCTTGAGCCTTATGAGTAGCTCTGAATGCAGGTACATGCCACTAGATATGGCCCTAAGTATTACTATGGATTGGTTGATTGAGACAGGGTCTTGTTCTGTAGTTCAAACTTGTCCTCAACTCAATAAGTAGCCCGGGTTTGCCTCAAACTCACTACAATCCTTCTGCCTCAGCCTCTTGAGTAGTGGAATTAGCAGTGGGTACCACCATGCCTGGCTAAATTTTATGTGGTCCTGGAGAATTGAACTTATAGCCTGTAATATGCTTCAGAAGCACTATAACCTTGTACTGCACAACTCAGTCCCAGGCCTACTTTAAATACAGAAAATTAGAGTTAATGAATATTCTTATGTGCTTTTATCTAGAAAGGAATAAACCTGTCAGTCCAAAACAATGAACCTATTGATACAGCAGTTAATTATCTCTTTATGAAAATCAAATGCACATTATATTATTTAATTAACTTAATGTAAACATTTCACTTAACCAGTATACGTGTGTGTGTGTGTGTGTGTGTGTAGCACTTGGTGATGTTATGGGTCTTTTAAATAAAATGTGAAACAATGATGTTGTGATTTTTTAAATTGTAAAGCAACACAAAAAATAAAAATATATGAAAAAGTAAAAATATATGAAATATTGAAGTGTAGTTCTCTATGACTTTTAACATTTATTCATATTTATAGTACTAAAATATGAATATGGACATAAAAAACATAGTCCTTATCTGCCAAATACACACAATAGAAACGAAAGAAAGACAACTAATCTCTTAATGTCTCCTTTTCTACCATCACTATTTGAAATAATTAATAAAACAAATAATTAGTAAAATTATCATATTATATGTGCCTGCCACAATTAGCTTGCATTTTTCCTCTAGGAACTGACTATTTGTTGTGATTGGGCATTTTGTTTTGATGAATCTGGGTTTTTCAGCTGTTTTGTATTCTAGATATTAGTCCTCTGTCCAAATAGTAGCTCATAAAATAATCTTCTATTTTATCAATTCTCTCTTCACTCTGTCAACGGTTTCCTTTGCTCCGCAGGATTATTTTAATTTCATATGATCCTTATTATTGATTCTTGTTGTTTATTGTACACCTGATATTATGTTGAGAAAATTCTTGCCTGTGTCTATGTGTTCAAGGGTTTTGTCCATTTTATCTTCCAGCCAGTTTGGTGTTTTTGTTTCCATGTGTACGTCTTCCACGCTTGATTGATTTTAGTGCAGGGAGAACTATGGTGATCTCGATTCACGCCTTAGCACATGGATGACCAGCTCTCCCAGGACCGCGTGTTTTCCGTTTTGTGTTTTTGGCCCTTCGGCAAGGGTGAGATAGATGGAGGTGCTTGTGGTTGTCTCTGCAAACTTAATTATCTTCCATTATTCCACCTGTATTTTTAAAGTTTTATTATTATGTTTTTATCACAGTTGTTTTTTATCAATATCTTAATGTTTAGGACAGTGATTCTTCTCGCTTTTGTCTTGACTGTGACTTTTACTCTTCATAAAACGTAGAACAAAGAGGTTTCCTTATTTCATATTGCAGAACCAACTAAACCAGTTTACTGCATCTGTTGTCTTTTAGTGACATCGATAACATTTTCTAGTATAACTTTGAATGTTCATATATCCTCCTTAAAATTATGATTTATCTGACACTATTTTAATACAGTTATTGATATACAAAGTACAGAAATTATTTGAAATAAATAGTAATCAATATAGTTATAAGATGTTTTGTAAGGCGTGTTATCTTTCGTACAATTTTGTCTGTCCTTACAAGGTAACTTGCTGCACCATGTTGATATTGTCTGTTCTCTTGTAAGGTTCATTGCAAAAGTCTGATGAGTATCACCTTATTTTTCGAGTAGCTTTTGTCGGTAAAAAAGAATCATGACTTGGAAGCTCTGCCTTGAGAATTTCCCCACAACTCAGACAATATTTTAAAAAATTAACTGCCTAAAAGAAGTGAAATTTTTAGGTGTATAGAAATGACAAAAAATGCATAAAGGTGACTCAGCGAAAATGTTGACCTCACAACTCTTCTGTTTGAATTTTGTTTTATTACATTACAATTGATTCTTTTCTTGCATCAAAGTCAGGAATTAAGTTAATATTGGTGGATTATGAAACACATGTATCTAATAAATTAAGGTTCAGACAACATAGTATTAGTTCTCATTATAAGGTAAATACATAATTTAGTATTGTATCTTTATATTTTTTAGACCCTGGTTGCTAAGATTTTCTAATATGTGAAGTCAAATACAAGGTTTTAGAAAAAGTACAAATTTATAGTAGATTTATCATCCCTAAGCTTTTCTGATGGGCCTTGATATTGTAATATGAATAGTATCCAATTTTAAGATAGACATTTGTAAAAATCTTGCCTCCTTAAGCATGACCATCATGTGCTCTCCACCTGCATTCCACATGAAAACTTTCACAGTGCTATTATTTCTGACTGAACCTCATAACTTACACATGCCTAGCAACTGTACATTTCTTGTGAATTTGACATTATCCTTTACCTCAAAATGATAGCAATTTCCCCTAATTACACTAAGTCAAATTCTAAAATCCTAACAAGTGACCAATATGCACTATCCATACTTCTAATTTTTGCCTTTGTCTAAATAATTTCATTAGACATTTATAGATCTGTGCATTGCTCAGTATCAGATGATCCATAATGATGAAGCCTACCATTTTACAAGTAAAGAAATTAAGATGTGGGGAGGCTACTTTCACAACTGATTAGCGACGTGGTTGTATGCAAAATAAATCAAATTGGCTAAGCTTTTATTTTTCTACTAATCGCTTTCATAGAATTCTCTTCTTTCAAAAACTGATGGAAACCCCTATAGGCAGGAACTCATTTCATATTACATGCCTAAGATATATAAAACAGTAAACTAAATGGGAAATTAAGTAGATCTTAATAAGGAGGTATATCACTGATTAACAGCTACTAGAACTACTAGAAGCTAAGTTTTCATATAAGACTGACAGCACAAGTTTATAGTAAAGAGGGTATAATGTGCACAAGGAACAGGAATACAATGTAATATTTCAGAAAATAAAGATGGAATATTACCAAACTGCTCAATAATAAATGATGTGAAGGAATTCCACAATTCTTTTATCATTTTAATTTACCAGGAATGAGAAATAAAATGAAAACTATATTCATATGGAACTTACTTAATACTTGTAGAGTAAAATTTGAAAAGGAAGTTTCCCAGAAATTACAAGATGACTCATTCATTACATATTATCTTTTAATAATTTATTTTAATGTGTTCAATTTTTTAAACTTCTGCTATTAAAGACACAGAATGTGGTTCTCGGGATGTCATTATAAAGTAGAACAAAACCTCAATTCAAATTTTCAAACAAATGTTTTTTGGAAAATTAGTTCTTTTAATGTTATACCCTCCAGACTTATTGTTGGAAGCATAATTTCTCAGTGTTTTTCTGCTCACTATGTCATCCAGGCTTTCCTGAAGCTCACAGCAATCCTCCTGCCTCAACCTCCCAAGTGCTAGGATTACAGGCATATGCCACCATGCCAAGCTTACGTGGAGCTGGGGAATCGAACCCAGGTCCTCGAGCTTGTTAGGCAAGCACTTTAACGACTGAGAGTCTCCTCCAGCCGCTATGCCTTGTTTTGATTTTAAACGTCCAAGCACAGCAACTGTGTGTGTGTGTCTGTGTGTGCGCATGCACGCGTGTGTGTTTCAATTTCTCTCTTCTGCAGTTTTCAGATTGGCCACTACTGAATGTTCCAAGTTTTTCTGTCATTCTTCTAAATTGTGTCACTCTCTTGTGCCAAATATTTAATCAGCAATAACAGTCTGGTTATTTTTCCTGGTGCACCCAGTAGGAGTGGAACCTGGGGCCAGGCAAGGTTGTAACAGGATGTTTTAGTGTAACTCAAAAAGCTGAAATGAAGAAAAGAATGTCTGAAACTCTGAGCGTCTTCATGAAAATCATTTTTCAGAGAGCGAGCGAGAGAGAATGAGCAAGGGATGCAGAAAGAGAGGGGAAAGAGAGACAGCGAGAGTTGTGATCCCCTTGTACCATGGTTACCAAATTGAGATGGTTACTATGTTGTCTGTGATGCTTCTATTATAATAAAATATTTTTACAAAACCACTTAATATTTTAGGACTACTTTTTGTGGGTTTGTCTTGTTCATGAAAACACAAATATTTCTAGTAAGATTTTTTTCAACCTGACCTAAACATCAAATTCTGCTCTACAAAGGCAATTGTAATGACTGCATGCTGAGTTAACCTAATTATTAAATATTCTGCATGCAATCTTTCTTGCTATCCTTTTTGCCTCTAAATCCTGGTCCTAGATCTGTGTAAATTGTTCACTCAAGAAGGCAGAGAAATGAAGCAGTTTAATGAAAGTAAAGAAACAAACAATCTCAAACAAATCTCAAGTGATTTTAGAACAAAGTCCAATATGTTCAATTTGAAAAGCTTCTGCCCAATGGAAAATTTGTTATCTCTAAAACTACTAATTTGGCTCTGTAAATACTAGTAGGTGCCGAAAATATGTGGTTCTTTATTGCTGTTTTCACTAAAAGTAATCTTATCTTTCTTTCCAATACCAGGTGAATTGTATTTTTTTGTTTTTTATATGATTCAACAGGAAAAACAGGGCCAGCTTTGAAGAAGGTTCTGGGTCCCTGTGTGCAGTAATACTGAGCAAAGACTGCTGCTATTTAGAAAGCTGTCAAAAGCACATTTCACACTAAAATTAAAACCAGGGAATCCACACAGCGAAATAAAATCAAAGTCTGTATGTGATTACCAGAGGATTTTAAGGAATATATTCTTTTTTCATGACAGAATTTAGAAACGCGGAACAGGAGGTTGTAATGAGGAGTGTCACATGGAGTAATGCATGGGGAGATGGACACTAATTTGTGAATTCCAAGTTTGTCTTCAAAGGTTTATATAATGGGAAAAAGACTTTTGTTGATATCAATGCATTTTTAAACAAATTCACTAAACAGGGTTTTTTCCTAAATATGTATATTTAATTTTGTTTTGTTTTGTTTTGTTTTGAGCAGTATGAAAGAAGCAGGAATAGGCCACAAGCAGTGGAGGAGCCTCGCTTCATCCTCCTGCAAGCAGTGCCCAGCGGTCTACACCAGCCCTGTCTGTGGCTCCGACGGCCACTCCTACTCTTCTCAGGTAAAGGCAGCTACACTCATTTAATGTCAGAGAAGTAAGGCACATATGCATTACAGTAAGTAATTAAATCCAGGACCTCTTCAGTGCGGTTGTCCATGTGAATTTGTTTATTCAACTTCTAGAAGAATGTGAATAAGCCCACTAGAGATTATAAAGCTTGTTTATTTGTTTATCGTATGTCAGAATTTTGAAAGTTTTAAATACTAAAACTGTGAATATTCTGAGCCTATTATTACCAAAAACAAGTTATCCTTTGTCCTTTTTTTATGAAAGAAGTCAGATATGTTAGCTAGCTGCGCAATGTTAACAATTCTTTTCATTACGGCAACACTGTATGCTATAAACTGACACTGCGGTTATTTTTTTATTTTCATATTGTCTCTTATATCATCTCCCATGAGCCTGCAAAAACACTCGTTTACCAGATGAGAACAATGAGTGTCAGAGTTGTAGCAATTTGATGTTTCACGTTTTTAGTTGACAAGAGAACCAAAGTATGTGATGTCATCTTTACTTCTATTATCTCTGTTCTTTTTAATGCATTATTATTATTATTATTTTATTGCATTATTATTATATGCATTATTTTATTGCATTATTCTGCTGCCCTACTAGGTGTCCCTTATTGTTAAAGTATTGAAGAATTTTTAGGACATTACTTAATATGGTGATAAGTGTTCAGCTTGTAACAGAAAGATTACAGACTTATGATATCTTACCTGAAGCTTTCAAGGTGACGGAATTTAAAAATTCTGTTAAAAGAGAGCTTCGTTAAAATTGTATTTTACAACTATAAGGTGAGGGCTAGAAGCATAACCTAAAAGTTAAAAGCCCTTGGTTGGCAAGTGTCGGGCTCTGGGTTTGATACTCCTGCAAAACAGAGGCTCTGTATGGTGGCATATACCATCCCTATAGAAAATAGGAAAACAAATAGTGTGTGCCCACACCTTGTGACCTGGCTCAAAATAATTTTAAAAAGAAAAAAAGAAGAAATATGAAGTGATATACTATGAAGTATCCATAGAGTAGGGCTTTAGTTTCTAGTTAATCCTATTAGGAGCTTCTTGAAAAAGTATTTGGATTTTTGTACTAAATTGTATATATAAAATCAATAAATTCATTTGGTATAGATATATGTTGTACATACTGCTTGTCAAATACTATATAACTTTAGAGGAGTTGCAATGTGTCTGTCTGATAACTTTAATATGTGCACAGAAGTAGAATTATTGTTAAGAGAAGATGTGTTCTCAGGGTCCTTTGAATAGGACTTTACTATGGCCTAAGACAGTGACTTTGCAAGATTAAAAAAAAATCATGTGGTTAGCCTAAGAGAGTGCAGATTTATATTATCAAATACCGTGATATTATCATGTAAAATGATTACATCACTTTATCAAGCCACGGTGTAGAATGAACACGGTGTTTTCCAAGCTATACTGGTAAGTATGGCCCCTAATTTTGCTTCATGAACACTGATTTATCACCAATGAAGGGAGGGGAAATTATTTTGGTCCTCAGCTAAGACAGACTTAGGTATTTGTCAAGATTAGAAACACAGTACCCATGCACGTGTCCCTGATATATTGGTGTTGAGGGTGTCATCACCCTTAGTGTTGATGATAATCTGGTACTCTCATGTTGGTGACTCACTTTGGAAACTTCCCAACGGCAGCCCTTCCATTCACAACTCAATTTCACAGCCTACCAAATTGCCATTAGAAGTGATTTCCAGAGCTTAAGACTACAGTGGAGGTCCTGTAGGATGATGTCGGAGTTACTAAGGACTAAACCACTGTCTTCGTGTTATTGCTTATCCTAAATTTATTCACTCACGTACATTCTAATTCCATGGACTTTCCATGGTTTTCCTGTGTATTGACCACATGGTAAAGCCTTAGCTTGCCACCGGCTCTGTTTCATACATACTGTCAATAAAAATGGCTTTCTAAATAATCACTACTTAAATTATTGTTTAAATGTTTATGTGTATGTGTAACAATCAATATGTGCTTTGCTTTTATAGGAAGACATAAAACACACTTTTCAAGACATGAAACAAACTTTCACTTACTGTACATGAAAGACAAGTTAGGGACTTTCATTGTTCCCCCATAAAAGAAGGTATTACCTTTTAGATCCTAAAGAAAACAAAAGAAGCACCTTCTTGAAGAAAGATTATTGTTTTTCCAATATCCTCTTATGAGAAAGTTAAAAAGAAAGTTAATGAAGGAGTCATAGAATTTTTCTTCTGTGTCTTAAGACTGAAGTTTGCCAATAGACAGTGAAAATTCTAGAAACAAATTGGGAAACTTTGAGAACCTTGTAAATTATTTCACAACATTGGTAAGTTCCATTTTCCATGTTTTGGGGAGTCAATGAACTCTTTTTCTTGGCTTTTTTAAAAATGTCCTTACTTGAGTGTCTTGAAACACTAAAGGCTGGTCACAAGTGAGATAGTGTCAATCCTAGGTGTGAGACATCACATCAAGAAGAGAAAATGAGCGCTGTTACTCTGAACTTTCTTACTCAATTTTTTATTTGTGTGTGTGTTTTGGACATCCTATATTTGTTCATTGCTTTCAGGTTAATTAATGCAAATTGCATTATAAATGATATTTCTACTGCACAACTTAAATGGAAATGGATTATTAAAAACTACAGTAAGTAGAGGAGGTGGAGCATCAAATGGGAAAATGATTCTCAGAAGAAAAGAAAGACTTTAGTCAGGTGATATAACCACAATATAATTTTACAAATTATACTATATTATATAAAGTGACCAAACTGAATATTATTATCTTGGTTTATCAACTCTCCTAGAAATCCTCAGCAATTTGGAAACTGCGTAGATGAAAAGACAAACAGCTGGAAACTATTGGCTTAACCAAAGATATAATGAAAATTTATGTTTTACAAAACTATTTTTGCGACGTTGTCTTCTTTACCTGTTAAGAAAAAAATATTGACTTTTTTTTAGAAGTGTACTTATTCTTTCTTTAAAAAAGAGCCAATGGTTTCTGAATTCTTTGAAATACAGCAGTGTTAGAAAAATCAAAATATAACTGTGTTCAAGCTGATTTGAGAGGTAATCGCTCCTGAAATCAACACCAAGTTGAAGAAAGTCTTTGCTTCTTTTCTTCAGGCAAACTCTATTTTGATTTCAATGTCAGGCTTCAGCAAGAACTAGGAATTGTTCCCAAATATACCGTACGCAGTAGACTAGGGATACATTTGACACTTTATGTAAATCGTATATTGCATTGCCTGTGGGCACAAGTCCATAAATAGCAGTAATATCTTGAAACCGAGCAGGATGTCCATAACATCCATTCACTGAAGATAACTGTGAAAGATTTTAAGCACTTTTTTGTCATATTTAGTCCCATATGCCATGCTTGACAATTGAACTAATTAATGATGAATTTCCTACGAATGAGGACTACTTTTATAAAGGCTGTGATTGTGCGTGCGTGCACGTGCACTCAAGTATACACCTGCACTCATTGAAGAGAGAAACGTAGGACTATTACACACTTTATATTGGCAACACCAACTGCTCTGCAGGGGTCCTGCTAAAAATTGTTTTGGATTGGATGTCGTGCACAGACATTTGAAAACTTTCCGGGGATTTTTAAGGGTCGTTGTGGTTGAAAGCCATCACTGCATTGAGTTTTAATATTATTGCATTTTACTTTGAATATATATACATATATAATAGTATTTAGTATATACTTAATTAATAGAATTGACCTTCTACTGTAACAAGATATTTCATTCTAAGTTCCAACATTCTATCATTGTGTTTTACTTTGTTATTTATTTTTCTGCACATAAGGCATGCTACTACTGCCGCTCAACAGATTATACATATCTAGTAGCTATATCTACTCTTGGGAAAATGGCTCTGACATATAATTATTACAAGTATAATACGCTTATTAGGATTTAGTATTTAATTGTCTTATCTTCCTTCCTCTGAGTAATTTGTCTGAGCCCAGATCATTTTACGGTTGGAATACCGTCAGTCAGAAATAGATGTGTGCTGTTTCAATTATATGTTTTTTCAGTTTAAGCTTGGTTTGCCGTTTGGATGATGTAGGTGAACTAGATCACCTCCCCAACTCCAGCCAATGATCATGGCCATTTATGGGAAAAGTTTTTAATCGAAGCTTTCAGCATTCGAAGAACTAATATGGATGAATTTTATTGTAACAAATTTTAAAGAGAAGATAGGATAAATAGGACACTAAATCCTTCATATGATATTTCAGGCTGTGAGGAACATGTGTGTATGTGAGGAAGTCCTAACCATGAGTAAAGCTGTCCCCTCTTAGTACTGATGTAGCTTCTGCCAATCCATATCCTCACGTGGAAGCACAGTTGACTCACAAATATATATCCTCCTATGATGGAGGGAAAATGACCTTCTACATTTGCCATTTAAAATAGAGAAATAAAAGCTAAAAGGCCTTTGGAAAACTATCCTGAAGAGTACAGTATCACTTAAGTCATCTAAAATTTTATCCCTATTTTTAACATTATTTC
The DNA here is from genome assembly GCA_004027205.1 of Ctenodactylus gundi. Lineage (NCBI taxonomy): Eukaryota > Metazoa > Chordata > Mammalia > Rodentia > Ctenodactylidae > Ctenodactylus > Ctenodactylus gundi. The sequence goes on from PVKB01004616.1 coordinate 88,106, forward strand.
ACACACTTTTTTATTTAGATATGAACAATTTTCATATGGCTCATCTGTCTTGAGTCTGGGACATTTAGTATTGTTATTGTTATAAACGTGACTGTTTTATGCTGCTATTAAATTGTGTATAGCTATATTTTATTAAATTATACAGCTGCACTATTAATCCAAAAATGTTTTTAAGAACAAAATACTGGTATAACATTAAAGCATAGAATTCAAAAGACAAAAACAGTTTGAAGTTTACATACGAACTTCAGCTTTTCAGTGTGCTGTGGGCATCAGTTACATTTAGAAGTTGGTGGAGTTTGACCTTCTAATATCACAATCTGTTCTTGTCAAACAAAACTTACTCATTCAGTGACACTTCTTGGTATGTTTCTCAATTTTTTTTAAATTACAGATAAAGGTGATGAAAATGATGCTGTATATTCCACAAGAAAAGTTTTCTCTTTCAAGACAAAAAAGAGTCCCCATGTGAAAATTAAGCACAAACGTGAAAAAGATGTACTATTTCTGGGAAAGAGCTGCTATAGTAAACTATTTTTAAGTTGTAGGTCATAGAACTCTTCTACCTTTTCAGTGAAAATAATACCACCTCGCATTCTGTAGCAATGGAATGTCTCCACTCGATATCATATTGTTGATACGAAATCATTTTTCTGCAAGTTATATTCTGTGGAAGAATTTTAAATTCATTTTCATGATTTATACTCATCTCATGCTTTAATAAAATATCTAATAGGTTTTAGAATTATGATTATTTTTGGAACATGGTTTTCTAAATTCATATGTGAGTACACTATGTTTTTGGAGGTTAATACTCATAACTCATTCAGTCTATACTTGATCTTTTATCTCTTTTATAAGTGTGCTTTATGAATTATCTTGTTCTGCTCAAGATTTTAGTGATAAGTATGTTCAACTCAATGGATTTCAGACAAATGTTTCTAATGTTTCTAAACTGATGCACTGTTGAGATTATAGCATTTTCACCTCTGTGTAAGTTACTATGTTGGAATTGTCTTTTACAAAATCAGTGAACTTGCAGATGTTATGTAATATTATTTTTGTTCATTATTTTGACAAAATTCCTTATAAAACAGAAAATTGGACAATTGATTATTCATCACACAGATGTGTCTACAATATTATGATCTATAATATGCAAATCTAAACCTTTTTGATTAGCATGTTACTTACACTCCCATTGGTCCCATTAACACACTTAAATATGACTCACGCTCACCTCCATTCACCAAATCAGTTTGACATTTATGAACAACGATGCAATCAAATTCAGTAAATAGTCTAAAATCTTTACCTTTTAGATGGGAAAATTTTGAAAGTGTTTTAAACTCCTTACTACTGCCTGCGTTTATGACTTTCATACACGTATATGCACATATATGTACGCACACATACATAAATTTTTATAGATGTATTTAAAATACACAACTTTCTAATTGTGACACTTATTGAGAGTAACTTAGAAATATTAACTTGCTTATTGTTGATTAAAATTCTAATACATAGAAAAATGAAATAATTTGACCAACATCATTCATTTTTGTCTAAAGTTTATGCTGTAAAATGCTTTTCCATTTTTAATGGAAATTTGAAGCAAACATTTTTGTAATTGTTTAAAGTATTGCTTCTCCTATGTTTACATTAACATATACAGTTCCTGAGAAAACGACATTGATTTGAACCAATAGGATGATTGCATCCTATAACCTTTCTATAGAGAGTTCCTTTGCACTGGCTTGAAGTCTGTGCTATCAGGGCATTTTTCAAAATCCTACTTGAATACTTTTTCATGACAAAAAAGGCTGAGTAATCAATTTTTATCGTTTTGATTTCCTGCAGAAAATAATACGTTTCTTTAGAAGTTTCAATATTTTAACTTGTAAGTTAGTTAGTTCTGTGATACATAACAAGTTTTGTGTAGTAAGAGGAAGAAGCTACTGTTCATTAAAAAATACCACCTACCAGTTGTGGTCTTACTTATAGTACTTGTCCACTGGAAAACTTTGGTGCTTTCACCAAAACTGAAAGGGTCCAGAAGGTGTTGGTTTGTTTCTGTCTCTAATTTTTCCAGAACACTATTTGTATTTCCACTGGCTTGTACCAAATATTTAATTCGTTACATTTTTATGTTAACTTTTTGATTCAAAGACTGTTTACTTTTTCTATACCTGTTTAACGGTTATCATCTGCATTTTACAGTTCAATTTTATAATCAGTTTGGCAGTTCCTATAAAAACAGGTAGAACTGTGATTTAGATTTTTTAATATGTAGATCATAGAGGCAGAGGTATCTTAGCGCTTTAAAACACATGTATATCTCATCATTTAGGTGAACTGTATTAATAAATGCTTCATAGGTTTTAGTATACAGGTCTTTAAAGTTCTTTTTGAAAGATATTCTTAAGTAATGTTTTTAGTTCTCCTAAAATTTAAGTTTGATTTTTAATTATTTGCTTATAATATAATGCCATAAGTACTTTTTCTGTAACTTTGTGTTTTATGTTCATTAAATTCAAATATTTCCAGAAATATTTTTAGATATCTTAGAATACTGTATGTATCCAACCATCCTCTACAAACACAGATTTAATTTTTCTCTTTCCATATTATTTTGACATCTGTTTTATGTTCTTGCATTTTTCCTCTTGCTACATATTCAAGTATACCATTTACTTACCTTTTACATGTCTCAGAATAGAAGCAATTTTGTAGTATTTTCACTAGTAGGTGCAGAGTTACATATATTTTTCTGCATGTGAAAAAAAATTAAAATATCCAAAAGACAGCCAATAATAATAATGAGTAATAATCAAAGTTTCTGTGATCATTATGGAACAATATATGTGATTGTATCTTGTTTTAATGTATGGGAAAAAAGGAATAATAGCACAAGTATTCACTCATAGCTTTACCATGTCAAATTTTACTTTTCTGCCTTTTCACTGAAAAGGTTTTAGACTTCTTAAATGTTCAACAAGGTTTATATGCATAAGGAACCAGTGTCACTAATAATCTTAATATATAGATGTTCCAGTTGTGTGTGCGTGTGTATGCGTGTGCGTAAACACAATTCTTAAGTCAGAGTATATATATTCTTCAGAGAACTATAGTGATAGTAGTAAGGAGCATATACGAGCGATAACAACAAAAATATTAGTAAGAATCACTAGAAATATTTCTTAAATGAGCAGTGATTGCAGGAAGTAATATACTAACTATGTGTACTGATTTAAATTTGAAAACAAATATGGAGAAGTTATTCTCTAGTGATTTAAATTTATAGATAAAGAAAAAATAGCCCACAAGAACCACAAGACTTCTCAGTAGTAATGTGAAACTGGAGCCCGACTTAGAGCTCACATAGGCAACCCGCACTGTACTTTGCACTATAACTGTCAGCAAGATCTTGATTGATGCACTTAGCATGTGTAGATTTTACTTTAATGGTTCCCTTTATAACATCAATTATTCGTCACTTTGCCAAGCAAAAAGAATCATGGGAGAAAACAGAAGAACTTCAAGGAGCCATATATATTCCAGTTCTTGAAAGCCTTATTTTTGTAGCAGCTAAATAACTAATTCAATGTTAAAAGATAAATGTATTATCTTCTGTTCTCATTATCTTTTTAGAAATTGTTCTTTTAGACAGATTCAAAAAAATTTTAGGCAGCTACAAATTAATGTACCTTCAGTCTTTTCTAAAATTTGGGTTTTTTTTGTCAAATGCATATAAGTAGCATCAAAAAAAAGAATCTTAAAATTGAACCTTTAAAGAAGTTGAATATACATTAATTAAGGTTCTAAGGTAAGGAATTGATGCCAAAATTGAATTGTCAATGTTTATACACATTAATTTATTCCTTATAAGAATACTATAAGAATACCTTAACGTTACCTTCATTTTAAAAGAGAATATGAAACACAGATATGTTAACAGTATTTATAAGGTCATAGTGCTAGTAATATGCAACATCACCATGAATAAAAATATTCATGATATAAAACTAATACTATAAAATTTTATTTTACTATATATCACAATGTATAAATATATATTAGTAATGAAATATTACTAAAAAGATATAATTTTAAATTTAATATTGAAAAGAATGTTTTTTCTGAAAGTAAAAATAGTGTGACTGATATCTACTTATATAAACTTATTATATTAATTACAGAATAATGCAGTGAGATATTGTAGCACACTCTTGTCAGTGAATGCAAGTACAAATTATATATTTTCAAAAAATTCCTTTCCAGAGCTCCAGATCCACCTACCTAAATATATTGCATGAATAGTAAGATGCATGTTAGAAGCCCAGATAGCCTTTTGCCTTCAGTTTCTGGGTTGCCCATTTACCAGGCCTGAAACATTAACACATGTGTAACAGGATACACTCGTGAGTGCATGCACTCCATTAGTGGGCCTACAATGAAGCATCTAGAAAAATTATGTCTAGAACATTTTGGCTGGTGAGCTGAGACTGACATGAATATCTCTCATGTACAATGTGATGTTACTAACCATTTTGCTTAAAGTAAGTGACAAATTTTACATCAATTTTTTTCATTGGATACTCCTTGTTATAGGAAGAACATTTGGCAGAATTTTCAAAATAATGATTCCATGTATTTTACCCAGGAATAGTAACCATGAGTGGTTACATTTTAACTGATATTCTCAGTTAGTTAGTTGAATGGTATATAATTGACTGGTAGTGTTTCTCACAGCAAATGATGGTTTCTTAGGATGCTTCTAAGCAAACGCCATCATACTTGCACTGCTAACACAAATTAGTACCAGTTCCCATTCAAGAAATATACTACTAATATGGCACATAGTGCCCTGAGCAGAAAGTATTCAGACTGCTGTGACCCTTTGGGGTGGGTGTACAAATTATCCAGGAGTCATAGGTTGACAGTGCATTAAATGTGGCCCTCCAGGCTGCTGTCGTCTCTTCAGTTTCCCAATTCAGTTAGAATAATTGACTCTACTTTTCATTTTTAGAATGACAGCTTGAGGGCAGTCTGCATGCTTGAAGGCCATCTGTCTAAAACGTCCTGTTTTCCACACGTTCTATCCAACACAATTATTTTGAATGTAGGAGGAGAATATAGAAGACCTGGGGCTGTTGACAGTTCAGGGGCAGCTGCCATCCCTTTTTCTTTCTAGACTTGTCTGCAAGGTCAGGCAGATATGTCAAGAAAGTATCTGTGGAAGACAGACCCACCATGCAGTTAAATGTAAGAGAGTTAACACATTTTGTGAGCTGGCTATTGTCCTTGGGAAGAAAACATGTCCAGGTATCTCTGAAGGTCAAGAGATCATTAGAACACCTTCGTCCTTTTTCTCAGGGTCAAAGAATCACCTGTTGTTTCCTTTCTTCCATCACCCCACTGAAGTGAGTGCCCTGGTAGCAATTAAAAATTCCCAGTGTTTATGATAAACTCCTAATCTTCATATCTGAGTGTATTATTTATAAAATTATAGTTCAAGAGAAATAGGGGGATTTAGGGAAAGACAGAAAGACCACTTGCGTTGTGAACTTTCATTGCAGTGAAATACTAGTGGAGGACTCATTGAGTATGAGATCCACGATGGAGTTTAAATCACTAAGTTGCCCTAGGAGAGCCTGCCACGTGAAGCACGTAGCAACCAGGAGAGTCTGTGGTTGTTGGCAAAGGAAATAAGAAAAATCCTGAATGCTTAAGGAAATGTGGTCTCCATTCTATTCATTACCCAGAAACCAGCTGAAAGCCTATTCTCCCTTGCAGGGCACAAAAATTTTAATGAGAAAATTAGAAAATTATTTTTACTAAAATGTGTAGATGATCTAGAAGAGGGGGATATAGTGGCAAAATTCTTTCTGTGTGTAGCTTTCGATGACATCATTCTAATGCTTAGCAATTTCAAATGTTTGTTGATTATAGAGAACAGGGATGGCCAATCAAACAAGTTGCTGATCTACTCATTGTTGAATTTAATCATAAAATGCGTGCGGTTATTGGATTATAGACAGTCCAAAATCCAAACACGTGACACAGATTCGTTTCAAAGGACAGATTAGAGCCCAAATCAGCTGACGAAATGGAATCATATTATCTAAAAAAGTGTTGACACGGAGCTATAGCTCCAAGAATTCGTTGAGGATTACGGAGCTCCAAATATGAGAGATGTAGTCTGGCTTCCTGGTGATTTTCTAAGTCATTTCGGTTCCTCTGATGCAAAAATCTAAGTAGAATGTCCAGGTGAGGAACATATTTGCTTCCACGAGAGAATGCAACGAAGTGCTGGTCCTGTAGTTTGGAGACAGTGAATACAGAGCTAATTTTCCTTCAGTGCTTGAGAGACAAGAGACTAAGTCCGGATCCATTCAGTTAGGAACTTTAAACATAGTGAGTGGATCCTTAAATTTGTTGGGGTTTCAGCCATCCTTCCGTCTAAACGTCCAAGGACATTTGTTGAATGGTAAGGGAAGGGATACGGGCTCACTTTAAAGAACGCAATTGGCCCTTGCTATACTTTTTATAGTGTTCATCCACATGTATAAGAGACATTTTCTTTAATCAGTAAAACATATCACAATATTTTATAATATAAAAAGAATTTTCTTAAATCAACTCCCCAGTAAGTGAAGTAAAGCTTTCTTCAATTCATGCAGGTATCGTCCCTTGATTATTAAGGCAAGAACAGAGTAGTGTAGCGCCCTCTGTGGCACACGGCTTTGTAACGTTTCTCTTTCCAAGCTTACCTCCCTGATTGTGTGCATGCTAGGAATATGATATTTCTATGAAATAGGTGTATATTGAATAAATGAATAGATTGTAGGATGAATGATATCTTTGTTTCCTGTTCTGATTATCTCTGCATAGGAGACACCAAAGTCGAGATCAGAACCTAAGTAAAATGAGGTTAATGCGAAAAGCTTAGCTATAATTTTGGAGTATGAAGAATTCTAATCAAAAAGATTTAGACAATATCTGTAATATTGGCAGCCAAAGACAGTGAAGAAATTTGTTAGGCTAAAATAGGATATTTTTACAAAATAATTCATAGCCTTGTCCATTTCACAACTTCTATCTACATTGGAAGAAAAATATCACTACAATAAGAAAAAGAACAATATTGCCATCTCTTATTGACTACTAATTATACACTTGTTCTACTTTGAAAGAACTATAACATAATTCTTGAACTATGTTTTGGCCGAATATCTTTGATTAAAAGTATAAGCCCTCAAAACTTCACTTGTCAATTTACTTAAACATGGCTATCATGTTTTTATGATCAAAAAATATTCCATCAACATTTTTAAACACGGTTTGACATGAAATGACACCCAATGGAACACTAGACCACTGTCAACTGTTTTTTAACTCATTTGTGTTTTCTTGTGTATCTGAATAATTAATAGAGTTGTAGCTGGCATTATGTCTATCATTTTTACTTAAATGAATTATTTTATTGGTTACACAAGAAAAATTTCCTAAGGGAACATGGACAGGAGTTTAAGAGATTAGTGAATCCTTTCACTGTCTATCAGTAGACCAATACTTTGGCAGAGTTTTGGTATTTTTGATATTTGAGGCCAGGCAATTTTTTGCTGAGGCAGTGTGTCTTATGGTAGGGATGGGAACTGCCCTGTTAAAATAAAATGTTCGGCCACATTTCTAGACTCTTCCTTTACATGTCTGCAGCAGCCACGTCCTATCTTGCCCTCAATAAATTAAACAAAAATGCTAACATGTGTCCCTAGGCAGATGAAGAATTATCCCCAGCTAATGACCACTGGGTTACCCCTTCCACAATAACCACGGTGGAGCGTCATCTTATTAGATGGACACAACAGCTTGTCCCAGTGGTTAATGATCCTGGCATGTACAACTTCTACACGTTGCAAATTTATCCTGTAGTAAGATCATATTTTCTTATCTTTGGTCCTGTTTTTAATTAAATGATTATAAAATAATTATCTGTGGCTAGTATCAAAATCAATTTGCAGACTTATTTCACACAAGAACTCAATTTGAATTTTAATACAAAATGTCTAAATCACAAATGCATTAATTATGTCTTTCTCTGCATTATTTTCATTTTTGGTAATTATAGACTAATGAGTATGCCCTTTATGTGATATTTTAGTTCACTTATACCTTGATAAATATTTCAGCTTTGTGACAAGTAAGTAAATTGAACATTATCTTTTGAAAATATATCAATGTGTATAACTAAGGATATTCAAAAGTAATATCTATCTATCTATCTATCTATATATATATATATAGAGAGAGAGAGAGAGATAGATATAGATATATATTCTTTAAAAATTCCTAAAGCTTTTTTTCCAAAACTAATCCTGAAGTAAATAGAACTAAGTAATCATTTTTATTACAAAAAGCTGATTTTTTTATGAACATAGACACATCTGATTTTGTTCCTTTATCCAAAAGTACATAGAGATCAAAAAATATTCTGTGGAATAACTGTGAAAACTGGATTCTTTTATAGACTAACTCCTTGCAAAGCTATAAATTCATGACATTATGTAATTATTAAAAACTAAATTCTTAGTGACAATTATACTAAAAGAAATTTGCTAAGAAGGAAAACCTTTTTAATGAAATTTTAATTAAATGTTCATCAATGCTGTGCTCTTCTTATAAATTATCCTGAATTCTTAATAATATAAAAATGAGTCACCAACTTTTAAGCAGAAAATATGTTCTTTATAACAGTTTTTGTGACTTTTTTCACTTGTGTATTAGGCATACCTCAATATTCTTAATGTAAAAAGTGCTAACATCAACTACCTAGGAAATTTAAATCAGTGTAACACAACATTTCTTTGAAGAGAGTGATCATGTAGTGGTAAAAATTTATCATTGGCTGTTAATTATTTTTATTTATAAATAATTACTCTTGAAGCCAAGACCAGTGGAAAAGGCTTGGAATCTCACCACACTCGAAGGCTGAGAAAGGAAGATCACAAGTTCTAGACCAGCCTGGGTGATGTAGTGACTGATGAGACTGTCTCCTACTCTCCTACCCTTAAGAGTCCGAACTGGGCTGAAGGATATAGCTCAGTGGGAGGGCCAGGGCTCGACCCCTACTACTACAAAAGCCAAACAAAAACAAAACATAAAATTGCTCTGAATTATTTTCAATTATTCCACGAGCCAGGATTTTATTAGGCAGAATACTGAAATAATAAGTTAAGAGAAGTTATAGTAAAATAAATAAATAAATTTGAGAACTCAATTTTTTTGTAACTCACTTGGTTTTCATTGAAGCACTCATAATTTCTTAACTTTTTATTTAGATATTAGACTTTTAAAATTTTATATAAAATTCAATGAGATTTTCTATAATAATATTTCTTTAGGTATTGGAACACTGAGCTACTTTTGAAAAGATTTGTTCTTTTAAATTCCATTAAAAATCATATTCAGAGGGCTTACTAATTTTGATCTTTTCTACAATGATACTTCAGAATTTTTCCTACCCACTAAAGAGTTGACAAGGAATAATAAAATGTTCTGGAGATGTGAGTAATTTTATTAGTTCTATTGAGTGCATTCAAAGATTCTTGATATTAGCTAAAGTTAAATTAAATTAGCTACTGGTACATTTGTTGATTGGAGCCAGAATGTCTACCCTATTTAATTGTAAAATAATTTACACTGAGTTAATAATGGCAGCAGTCACCAAAGAGATCCTGTTACTTCAAGATTAGGAAAATATTTTTTCAAATTAAAATAAAGAGGAGAATTGCAATTTTTAAATCACATTAAAAGTGCTGCTATAAAATATGGAGACATAATGAAAGACTTATAGGCTTGTCTACAAAGGGTAATATTTATGAAAAGGAAAGCAAGCTGGGTTAGGGTTAGGAGAAAAGAAAGAAAAACATGCCAATCTAATCAAAATTGAAATAAAATTATTAAAAATGTCCTATGGCCTTTCTGATGGTTTTAAATTTCTTTCTCAGCCTTTATCAGGAGCTGTTTCATGATTGGTGATACATTGGGGAAAACTAGTTGTTTGGTTTGTACATCTCTGGAGATTATGTACTTTTACCGCAATTATTACATGAAAAAAAATAAAAACAGAAAGGAGTGCATTTGAGAAACAAGTCCTAAATGTCACTCATAGGAAATAGTGTTCATAATTCAGGGGTCCCTTGGGGGTTCCATACTGTTATGTATTTTTGGAACAAGTATAATAAAATCAAAAATATGCTATCATTGCTATCTTAATAGTTTCTTATACTGTGCTCAGATGGACAATAAAGAGAAACAGGCAGTGTTCTGCCTTTATTCTATAAAACAAATGAGCAAATTCCTGGAGTTTATAGAAGCAGTCTGTTATGTTACACACAGCATTAGGGGAAATTAGATCAAAGACCATTTACAGGTGAAGATGAAAATGTAACTAAAAGATCTTCACATCAGAAACTCCATGTGAAAGTATATGCCTTTTTTTTCTTTCTGTTTTGTGTTTAGGCTTCTCTGATTTTCTCTCAAAAATCCCATGGGTCAGTAGAGGTGTTTTATAAGAAGAGCAACTTACATATATATATATATATATATATATATATATATATATATATATAATCCTTCACCTAAGGTGATCTGATAAGCTATTTAGTAATCTGAAAATACTAGCTAAATACTAATACATACAATCTTTGTCCCCTAAATTTAAAGAGTTCTGTAAGATAGACAAGAGGTAAGTATTTAAGGAGGAAAAAACTATCTATTTATGTTGAGCTCAAGAGACAAACTGCGTCTCTGCATTAGGCCTCTGTTATTTAGCTTCTGCAGTTCCACAAGTAGTGCATACACCTGAGCTGAGAGAGTAGGAAAAGTTTTAAGACTGTTACATTTCGCAATGGCTTCTTAGCACCATGACGAGAGTAACTGCATCCCTGGCCCCTCCATCGAACAATAAGTAATACATGAATTTGAAAACATGTATCTTATATTGGAGATAATAAATTAATGGAAGTTTTCAAATCTTATGAATCACAATTTATTCTGATCTTTACTTACATAATTAATTTGAATCTTTTTTTTTCTTTTTATACAGTGCAAACTAGAGTATCAGGCATGTGTCTTAGGAAAACAGATTTCAGTCAAATGTGAAGGGCGTTGCCCGTGTCCTTTGGATGCATCCACAACTACAAGTACAAACAGAAACATTAAGAGAGGTAAGAAGTGAAAAAATTATTTACCTGTATGTACATCCCACTCAATTAAAATGTTGCACAGTAAATGTTAAGGCATTTAATGAATGCTCTGGCTTTTTATACATATGCCTGACAATAAGTACATTGTGATCTCAAGATTATCCTTTATTATAAAGTATTTAAAAAGTAAGCCTATTCCATATTTCTATATTTCTTTGAAAATTATAATCAGATTAATGAAAACTTACAAAATACATTTCTTTTTATGTGTCAATCAAAAAGCCTATAGAAAGCCATTTATTTTTATGTGCTAATCTATATAGGGAATCTAAGGGCATTTCTTTCTATGAATCTTTGTTCTAAGTGTCTGTTCTAAGTCCCTCTCCTATTTTTTTTTTAATTTTTATGACTTTTTTGAATAAGGATCTGGTGACTGGTAAAGTAATTGGATCTAATGTGAAATTGTTTGATTAGAGCTTTTTTCCATGAAACATGTTTTCCTATGTAATGTGTATGAGGTTGTGTTTGTGTGTATGTAAATTCCAATGAAATAATTTTATAAAATAAACATAAATTATTCAGCATCAAATAAAATAAGGTAACAATATATATTATGACATATAATTTAGTTTTTCTTAGGTTATTTATTGTTTCGTAGTGTGGCTCTTATATTTATGATTTTGTTTATGTATATGAAGAAAGGCTCCACGATCGCTAGATATAATTCTACACAGCTATGGATGAGGAAGTAAGGGGACAGATGTTTCTTTAAGTAAAAGATTATTTTACAGAATAATATGATCAGCATTTGTCATACATTTTATAACTTTTTAATCTGAAATTAGTGATTTGAAGATTATTATGAGATTTGGTATTATGCTACCACTTTTGATGTACTATTAATTTTTTCTTCAAAATACAAATAGCAGGTATGCGAATGGGGAAAATTTAGTTCATAAAACATTCATTTACTATAAACTATACAATTTTGAAGGTGATATGGAGGTCAGCTTTCTGCCATTCTGACAAAATATCCAACATAATCAATTTATTAAATAGAAAATTTTATTTTGGCTCATTGTTTCAGAAGTTTCAGTCCACGGTCATTTGGTCCTGTTGCTTTTGCCCTTGTGGTAATAGACTGTATGATAGAACTGTGGCCAAGGGAAGTGATTCCCCTTCTGGAAAAATAGAAGCCAAGAGAGGAACCACAAGGGGCCGGGGACCCAGCATCACGAGCACACCTTCACTGATCTGACCAACTCCAACTAGGTCCCAACTCATAAAAGTTCCACAGTATTTCGGTAGTGCCAAGAGCTGGGTACCAAGCTCTGAGCACATCATGAGACATTCAAGATCCAAGCTGGAGCATGTCATACACTTGCTAGGCCACTTTCTAGATTTATAAGAATAGTTCAACACAAACATAACTTCTGACCTTCAGTTATGCCACTTACTTAGAACTTTATGCAACTAAATCATATTTATGATAAAGTTTTATAATAAACATTGCATTGCTATTAAGTCCCATTGTTCTGCAGAAAATGGATTGATTTGAAACCAATAGTAAGTCAGTGCTCATGATCATGTCATGTGCAGAATAATAGCAATGGAGAAAAGGCCAAAATGCTGTCAGAGAGCCCTAGCCTGCAGGCATCCCCTCTGCTAGCTCATGTGAACTCAGTTTCAGAGCTTAGTTCCCCATCTAGCCACCGCCCCCATCTCTTCAGCACATCTTCCTGACACAGCCCGCAGAAGGACTTTCAACATCACCTTGAATATATCAATTATGCCTCAAATAATGAGAAGTTTAATTTTCCTTTCTTTAAACTGAGCTTCTTTGATATTTGTGCATTCTTTATCCTCGCTCCCAAACATATACATGTTTGCAGCTGAATTCAGATCTCATGGAATCCATTTATCTCTGGTAATCACTTCAGGCACGAAATATGTCCCACTTCATTCAATATCCATAGTTCATTCCTTCCCCTGGAGACTTCCAAGATCATTTCAGAAGTCACCATAAGGGACAGTTCTAATACATCACAGCCTTTCAACAAGGTGTCTCCTCAATAATATTTTCCGCTTGTAGACTTACTTTTGAATGAGGAAATATATGTGATGTAGTATAAATCACAAGAGGGACACCATCTGCATGAAAAATGAAAGATAGCCCATCTCGGAAGAGAATCTCTCTAGAATAAACAATGATCATGTTTTATATTACTTAAATTTTCTGTACTATATTTATATTAATATGTCAGAAAGGACACATCTCTTAAAGTCGTATCATTGGGGATAAAGATCATTTGTGTTCAATTGTGTGTAAAAGGAGAGGCAAGAATTTAAACTAATCCTGTTTGACAGATTGTCAGGGCAAAGTAAGTACAGGGTTTTGCAAGCTACTGTGGAAAAGCAGTACAGAATTTTTGAATGCCATTTCTCCACGATACCAAAGGCCAGGAGACATGAGAAATGGAAAGCTGAGTTCAGTATCATTTCTAATCTTTCAACTGTCGTTTATATCAGAAGCATGGCTTAGCCAGTCTGAACAGTTCAGGAAACTCTATTTAATACAATATCTTTCATAGAAGAGGCGAGGAAGAAATTACTAACTATCAACTATTTCTTAAATCTTTCTGACTACTTCCACTTGAGGTCAACTTGACACCATGATAAATTGTGACTCTGTTAATTGCAGAATCTGCCCTTTTTATCTGCTTGAACTTTATCAAAACTAGAAATAGTGAGATTGTCTTATAAAATAGAGAATGAAGTTGCCCTCTTTTCCGTTCATAGATTCCATGACCGATGTCCATGAATTGGTACTTAAATAAAAAAAGAGATAATTTACATTTAGATTTACATTTGAAAACACTGTATTCTGACTTGAAAGGACGTATGCTTCCTCCTCCTTGTTGAGCGACTTTTTATGTCCATTTTTATTCTTTCTGATTCACATTCATTGGGGAAAAAAGAAGCACTATGATTCCAGGAAAGCAAAGCAAAAAGAATGTTATTCAATCATGCATAAAGTTGTACTATTTGATCTGGGCCCTACGGTGCAGTCTGGTAATCCCATACCTTGGGAGGCTGAAGCAGGAGGATTGCAAGTTTGATCCCCGACTGGGCAACATAACAATTTAGTAAGACTTTGTCTCGGAATAAAAAATAAAATTAAACAAAGAAGTTTGGGGATATAGCTCTGAAATGTATTCCCAGTGCCCCCTTACACACATACATGCACACACAAACCCACACACACACAAAGAAGTATCCTTAGGAATATAAAATGATGCTATTGAAATAATATTGATATTTTGTCTGATTTCTACAGCTCTCTGACATTTTTAATGTGTCCAGAAAATATAAAATTTTAATAGGGAGAACAGGCTATCTTGTACATAATTTTATATAGGCATATAATATTCCACCCTAAAACGTAAGATGGATTTACAGAACCAAAAAAAAAAAAAAAAAAAAAAAAAAAAAAAAAAAAAAAAAAAAAAAAAAACATGATCATACAAAAGGAACTAAGAAAGGCTTATTTTGTGGATGGTAAATTTCACCGCAAATAAGTTACCCTGGACATATTTTATATACACATACTAGTGATTACCAGGCAGTTAAAATGATTCTAACTGCAGATATCAAAAAATGCTAAGAGCTCAGTGGTTAGAGCATTTATATAACAAGCAAAAGTTCCTTATTTAGATTCTCCAGCAACACATAAACTGGGCATGATGTTTCATACCTATAATCCCTCTACTTGTGAGGCTGAGGCAGGAGAATTGCCGTGAGTTTTAGACAAGCCTGGACTACATAGTGAGTTCAGAATAAGTGTAAATGATAGAGCAAGATTCTGTCTCAAAAATAAATAAATAAGTACACAAACAAACAAACAAACAAATACGTGAATGAATAACTCTGATTATTTCTTCTTGAGTGTATGTGGTCTGGGCATCTAACCCAAAGCCTTGACACAGAGATAAATCCCATTTCATTTTTTTCTATTTTTTAATTTGACACAAAGTCTCACTAAATGACTCAATTTTACAAGCTGGGCTTCCTGGGGCAATCCTTCCTCAGTCTCCCAGGGTGCTCAGATTACAGGCTGAACCACAAGGCGCATCTTCTCTTGTGCTAGGTCAGGCTTCAGTATCTCTTAAAAGTCTACCATCTTAATTTCATCTAATTTATCATTTTCAATTTCAGCATTTTTGTGTCTTGCTTTAAAAATCCCTCTCAATTCCTAATTTAAAAATATTATTCTACATAGTTAGTTCATGAGAAGCCTGGACTCTATAGAGAGCAAGATACTGTCTCAAAAAAAAAAAAATCTTCCTTCTACACGTGGTATTTTTATCTCTCACCACTTTGTTTAAACTTCACCAGGAGCCTGCTTGTTTGTGTATGGTGGGACTCAGTGGTGGAGATTCTTTTACCCCGTTTGGATACCCAATCATCCCAGCACTGGTTTTGGAAACACTAGCCTTTCCCCCATTGCGCTTTAGGGCCATTGTCATAAGTCAGGTTTCCTCTGTCTGGCTCTCTTTCTAGGGCCTCCTTTTCTAGATTTGACCTGCCCTTACGTCATGTTAACGAGCTTCATTTAAAAGGAGCACATAGAAAATTGAAGTTCTCCAGATCCAAAATGTTTTTCTTATAGCTATACTTTTCATGTAATTATTATGACTTTATATAACTTATTCCTTATAATTTTATTAATTTTAACTAATATCACTTTTAATATTTCACCATAATCTGATATACATATAAACACACATTCACATACCTTGATAGGTGAATTTGGGTTGATTCAGCTACAGAGAAGACAGATGATACAAGAAAAATTTTAAGGGTGGAAGAGAGTAAGAGAGGATAAACTAGAAAAGAACATGAGAACCAAGAAGCATGACATACATTTGGGAAAACCACATACCCCAGTGACGCTGGGACACAGTGTACTTTTTAGGGAATACAATGTAAGTTGGTTATTGCTAAAACTGAAATCTTTGGATTTAATTTGTTGGACTTAGACTCATAAAAACATTTCAGTTCCCATGTGGACAGTGTTCACCACAGTGTTTTCCTAAGTCTTACTTATGTTATTGTGTTGCAGATACATTTTTGTTTGCATGTTTAAGACAGGGATTGGGAATAGCGATTCATAAAACGGTTTCAGTATTTCAAGGGAAGTCACGATCCATCAAAGATGGAAAACACCAAAATGAGAGAAATAGAATTTAAGTAATGTTGCTGAAGTGAAATTCACAGGTCTTGAAACCGTTTGGACAACAAGAAGAAATACATCAAAGAAAATGCTTGAATTCACTAATCTAGGTGATTTATGGTTAGTGACAGCAGCAAAAAAAGGACTTTGTGTATCCTGGAACTTTGGTTTTAATTTCCACTTTACACCTAACTGCGGTTTTTTTTTTTTTTAATTCAGTGTTTTGCAAGAGATGAGAATCGGTAATTTATCTTAAGTCTTTTTTGTCTTATTATTGAGTGTTCAAATTAAATACATGTTTGACCATAAAATTTTATCAGCTTGCTTACAGGATTTTTTGTTCCGAGTTTTGGTTAGGTTTGTGTGTGTTAACTAACAAAATTTCTTTTTTTTTTTTTTGCCTTGTTATCCTAACAGTAGTATGATTTACTGGTTAAGAATACACATTTAGGATCTCAGCTCTACAGTGTTGACTGCGCAGTTCTTGAAAATACACTTAAGTTAACGAGTCTCAGTCTCATCATCTGTAAAATACAAATAAGTCAATGATGGGTTTCTTTAATGAAACCATCTCATTTCTTTTTTCATTTTAATTGATCATATTTATAAAATGCTGTTGAATCCCAATACATTATTGAATTTTTACATGTTTTAGTTGTAATTTTGTTTTTGAGTATTTAAAAATTATATAGGTTTGCAAAATGTTGGAACATTTTTAACTTTTTGTAGTTAATAATAGTATTTTGTGAACTCTGTGTTCATTAGGAGTTTGCATTAAATCAGCGAGGTATAATCTAAAACTTATTGTTCATTTTCTTTGTAAAATTCCACGTTCTCTCACTGCTACTAAGCTTTGTATTGTGTGTGTGTGTTTGTGTGTTTGTGTGCATGTGTGTTGCTTTCTGATTCAATTAAACTAATTTATGATTTCTCAAATGAATGCTTATTAAGACTTTAAATGCATTAACATAAGCTGTAATAATACTTTGTAATTATAAACACCCTCTCTAGGTCATACAGGATTTTCAAGAAAGTTATAATTAACTTTATAATTCAGAATACACTTATTAATGCCTGTAACTCTATCCCTGCATTGTTTGAGCAATTTTAACTTTATGAAATTAACTTTAGATTATCTCAAATTGTTTAATACTTAGTAATTACTTATACAAAATTTGTATTTATTGAAATGCAAAATCAATGAAATAGGACCACAGGAAAGGTCAGAACAAGCAGGTTTCAATGGCTCATGTGTTGCTGTCAAGGGCTGTCAGGCTTTCTACCCCCTTTCCCTAACACGGACCCTGTATGCCAGCCAAACCTTTAAGCACCACATGTCCAGTGAGGAATAATGTCACATTTCCCTTTCCTGTGCATTGGGACATGCAATCAGACACATGTACAGCAAATTCCAGTGGAATCCTCTCACCTCAGAGGTGCCAGAAAATTTTGGGTTGGGTTTTGAAGTCCTTCAAGTAGAACAATATAAATCAAAAAGATAGATGTTCTCTGCCTGAGATATCTAATATAAGCCTCATGGAAGTGTTTGCAAAAAAAGATGTGGAACCATGAACATTGACTTGCAATCCTTTGAGTTGTCTGCTCCATGCTAAACTAGAAATCTTGATATTTCTCCTTTTTTCACAAAAAAAGGTGAAGGTGAACACTTTTGTAATCTGTCATTTGCTTTTAGTTTTTTGTACTCACGTCACTGCTTTGAGTTCTGTGGAATTTACTAAAGCTTTGGACAACGATGACAAATTTATTTACTTACAGAAAGGATTATAAGAACGTAGGATATATGCTTTTCTCCAACTCACAAAACACTTTTAGTTTCAATATTTAATATTATATAATTTTAATATCCCCTGAAAATGAACTGACTTTCGATAAGAATCAGATTAGAAACTTTATGTTAATATGTTCCTATTCGATGTATACCTTTCCAATGAGAACTATATTAATAAATAGCAAGTTTTATATTTTATTTTACTAATTATACAGCCAAATAAAATAAAATAAAATTATTGGTAAGTGGTATATGATGATTTATATTAAAAATGAACTTTAAGCTTTTGGAATATTTATTTTTGAATTAAAATAAATATGTGTTCCAAACCAAGTCATCGAAACCATTATATAATTACATAATGTATGTATAATAATTGTGGAATTTCATATAGATATTCTCTGAAGAAGAATGCTTCTTGCTCTTATTTAAGGGATGAATTTTGAATTTTACACAAATATTTTCCTTTGGACAAAAACTCACTGTGGGATTTTTCATCTTCCCTATAAGTTCTAGTCTGAAATCGTGTATGTGATGTTTCTTCAAATGTACATTAGCAGGTATTAAATCAGAATAGCCTTCTATTAGTTTATTCAGAACTGAGACTATATTTATTCTTTGTTTAGATCCTTCCAGTATTTTTTCTGGCATGTTCTTTGAAGATATTTATTTACAAATTGCTACAGAAGCATTCATATAAAAGTAGGTCTCATAGAGTATTTAATAATAAATGTGGCCTATTTTCTTAGAAACAAAATCAAACACCAGTCAGGACCACACCAAATGTGCCATGGCCTAGCAGTTCTTACTACTTAAAAATTAGGCTTACATATTGTCAAGGGACAAAGTCATAATTTGGTGATTTCTGGGTATAAATCAATACGCTGAGATGTATTAAAATTTGATATCAGCCAGTCGGTTTTTTTTTTCTGAAATTCATATTATAAGAAGAGCGCGTTTTTTGAAAAATTCATAAAATTACAAAGAATGCAATAATTCTGTTTTCAAACTACTTAAGTTAAAATATATTGCACTGAGGTCTCCTTCTATGACTACAGATTCCAATTTAAACACAGAAACCATCCCACTCATAGAAATTAACTGTATACCAAAAGTAAAAGTCCAGAAAGTCACCTAGTTACAAGTATATGAGTGAACACTATCCTTATTTTTATTAATGCTTATGTAAAATTAAAAGCCATGCAAAATAATATTGATTTTGATCTAGTTTAAATATAATATAAAATGTTAAGAAAGTTTTGCCTATCAAACTTCTAACATAGAATGCATTAGTTTCAAAATATGTTAAGATCACCTGATTTATTTTGAATATATTATACAATATGTAAATATTTTAAAAGTAAAAGAGTGATGAAATATATTTTATGAATAGCATGATATATCCTGAACAGTCTTTTGAGACAATATTTAAATTTATATTATAGGTCATTTATATAACACTAGGATTTTTCAAAATTCTTTATGAGGTTCTAGAATCCTGATAATCCTAAATTTCAAATGCTGGCCTGGCCCCAACCTTACGGCAGTCCTCCAGTGTTGGCCTGAAATCCCATTCAGCCTGGACTATAGAATAAGACTCTATCAAAAAAAAAAAAAAAAGAAAATTAGTACAGCTTTTTTTATGTAGTCTCATAAAGATATTATTTGACTTCAGAAATAAGGAAAGATATACAAATATTAATTATATAGATAAAAATTGCATTTTTCAAAGGAAAAACTCTTTTTGAAGTATGAACCCAAATAACAGAAAACATGGCATTGTATTCTTTTTTGTGAAGAAATGATTTTAAACATGTAATTTAGTCAACCAATAACCCTATGTATGATATTATATATTTTATTTTATAATAAAATCCTATAAGTAATTATTAAAAATTAATTCTTGAATGAATCATTTCATCATAGGAATGGAAAGTTTCTGACACAGAATGAATTATCAAATTATTTGTAATTTTGCAAGTGTCTAAAAGAAAAGAAAAATGATTCAATTGTGTGATTGATATTTAAAGTTACAGTTTAAAGAATGTACAACATCCTATACTTTTTCAATTTGAAAAAGATTTAAAAATTAATATTGCTTCTAATTTTACATAAAAAATTTAAAGGTATATTTAAAACTTTTATGGTTTTCTGAGTTTTATTGTAACTTTCTTACTTTTATACTTTTTAGAAATGAAACACATACAGACAGTGAATGATAGAAAAATATTTATGATAGTAGAATAAATCAGTCTATAAAAACTTTTAATGAATTCAACCTTTATGCGAAATTTTAAGTAGACGTTTTTAAATAAGTTAGGTTGCATAGATATTAGCCACCATTTTTCAAGGAAGGAGAAGCATGAATTTTTAGGACACTGATAGTAAAAGAAGCTTGGAGTCTTGATGACTAAGGTGTTAGGGACATAGAGCAGATTTTAGATTCCAGCAATTCACAGGAAACTATGTGGTCAGAATTGTTGGTTGATTAACATTTTTGGAAACAGGAGAGAAATAATGATAAATGTAGGGAAGATTATGATGACAAAATTGTAAGAGAAAATTGGTAGAATATGTAATTGACATAGAAAATTGTTTTAGCTTAGTAACGGATCGAGTACGTTCATGATGCCCATGGTTGACTGTCTCATCTGTTTTTATACAGCTAAGGGACCAGGTCTGAGTTAGAGTAAACACTGGAGAAACATCCAGTGCATGTGAATGAGATCCAGGGTTAGGCAAAAAGTGAAAAAAATAGGGTAAGAAATCGTGTGATGACTCTCAGGCACAGATTCAGACGCAGAGATTCTTTGGTGAAGCCAATGGAATTAAACATGAGAAACAGAAGACAGCAGTGTCCCAGAAGCCGGAGAAGGTGTTCTATTTGAGACCGTGAACTTGACCCTGAAATACGAAGGAATGTTAGTGACGTGAAGCCAGAGAAGTGACCAAGATTTTAGCAGTTAAAATATTAGTGGATAAAATGGATGTGGTGGCCCATGCCTGTAATCCCGACTCTTGGGAAGCTGAGAGAGGGGGATTGCCACAATTCCATGGCTACCCTGGATTCCAGAGTGAATTCAGGACAGGCCCGGGCTACAAAGTGAGACTCGGTCTCAAAAAAAAAAAAAAAAAAAAAAAAAAAAGTTAGTAGTAACAGTGAGAAAAGAGCTCCAGTCCTACGACAGTTAAGTGAAATAGTATAAACAAATTTGGTGGCATACACACTAGAAATAAAATGCATATTTATTTCCTCTCCTACCCTTTCTGTCCTTCAATCGCATTATAATTCATATCAGCCAGCAGTGTAGCACAGGTAGAACACGATGCAAATATTGAACAAGACTCTGGGTTCAGTCCCTACCATTACCCTAATAAAAGAAAGAAAAAGAGAGTGGTTAATTGTTAGTGGACATGTTAGACACAAGAGGACATGAATGGAAAGAATCAGAGGTATCCCTTTAATTTAAAATCGCCACCAGGCAGTCTTTCTAAGCCTGTGTGCACATCCAACAGTGCATGGACCAATTTCAACTCAGATTTGCTGTTTTTTGTAAATTGTGATTAAATGTCCTGATCTGGTTGGACTTCATCTTCTAGCAGACTCAGAGTTAAAGAATTTGTGGAAGTTAACCCCTATCAGTAAATGTTCAACATTCTTTGGGGTGCTTTATATACATTTTATTTATCTAGAACTTGTTCGTTTTGTGGTACCGGAGATTGAATCTATGGCCTTCAAAGTGAGCTCCATCCTCCACATCTTCCACTTCTCCTTTTTTTCCTTTCTTTTTTCTTTTCTAGCTTTTCTTATCTTTACTTTTTTCTTTCTTTTTAGACCAAAAACAAACAATAACAACAGCAACAACAACAAAATATACTAGTCAGTTCCTCACTTCCCAAAGCTGGATTTCAGCTCTTCATTCTCTTACTGCAGTCTCCAAGGGCACTAGGACCACAGGCCTACACCGCCAACCTCTCCCAAGCCTCCATGAGGTGATTAAAATGTATATTCTTACCTTACAGACTATTAGCTTGACACAAAGAAGTTAAGTTACCAGCCAAAGCTCACCTAGCTGAAATGTCAGGAAGAGGACTTGTAGCTTGCAAACTGTCCCCTAAATATACCACACAACTCAAACCTCAGGGCAGCTCTTTATTTTTGGTCACATACAATATTCTATACAATAACTATGTATAATTTTGGTAACATGTTTAAAGTATCTTGAATATATATGTGTAAGTTCCTAAGCAGATATAAGAATAAATTCAATATTAAAGACAAATTAATTGCAAAGATTTATGTACACATTTTGGAAAGCAATATTATTTATGTTAGCTTGCTTTTTGAAAGTCTAAAAACTTATTGGGTACACCAACTAAAATCTCAGCCAACATCTGATAGTCTATATTTTCTAGAGCCAAAGTTTCATAAAACATTATATAATAAACATTCTGAGATGCCAAAAAGAAAACATGTTTCATTAAGTTTTCTCTCATTAAATGTTTTGTTTGTGCCTTTTCTGGTAGTATTTTTCATGTTTCTAAGGTGATGTAGGAAGGTATTTATGGTAACAGTGGAGATCTTACCTGATACACTACTAATTAATCTTTTAACTATCTTATTTTGAAATATCATCTTGCCAGGTTTCTACTTTTTGGCAAAATGACTACATTTACTTTTATTTTTACAGAATTACTAACATCAAGTAAATGAAAAATCACTTATAAGGAAGCTATTGCTAGAAACACAAATCTGTTCAAGAATTTTAATAGACTTTTATTCAAGTTATTTTAAGAAATGAAAGTGTGACTTTTGGTTCTTCCTGCCATAAGAAGGATGTACATATCCCCTCACTGATGATATACTAATTGTAAATAATGTTTACTGACTACTTTCAAAAACAAACTTAGCTTGTATCTTTATCCCATTCGCCACTTCTTTGTGGTGACAGTCAATTATCATGAGCTACTCTACTGAAATTTATTTATTTCAAAAATAATTTTTTAACTTTAGATGCCCTGATTCCTTGTACCTCCCACTCATCCACCTTGACTTCTTTCATACACACACGTGCACACACACACACACACACACGCACACACACACACGCGCGCGCGCACACACGTATATAATGTTTGTTATGTTCAAGTACTCTTTGTTACCTAATGTGAGAATTTTCTACTTTACTGATATTTTAATTTAAAAACTGAAAAAGCTATTCTATTATTTTTGTAATTTTTTTATTTTAAAACACTATATTATGGGTTACTACCCTTCCCCACTATCTAATATTATGAATCATGTGCCAATACAATGAACTCTCAATATCAAATAGATTGTCTTTTCAACAGTATTGGTTACATGCATTTGCAGCTAAATTTATATTCAGAAGGTGGTTGTGATTTTACTTATATTTTCATTTCTTGTGTGCTGAATCAGTTCCCAAACCACATATCCCTTTCTTCAATGTATTTATTGCTTGTTTCCATTTCTATTATTTTCTTGTGGTACTGAGAACTGAACTGAGGGCTACCTTCCTAAAAGATCCAGGCCACCCTCCCTCTTCCTTTCTTTTTACTAATTCCTTTTTCCATCTTCTTTTTTCTTTATCTATCTATTTTCATTTTATTTTATTATTTTATTTTGAGGCAGGATCTTACAAAGTCCTTAAGTTACCCAGGCTGGGCTCAAACTGGTGATCTTCCTGCCTCCAGTCTCCCAGAAGGCTGAGATCACAGGCCTGCAGCACCTGGCCCAGAATAGTTCTACTGTTTCATAACTCTTCTCTGTAGTTTCCAAATATCTTTCATTATTCCCCTTTGCTTGTTTGTTGGTTTGTTTTTTAAAGGAATTTTTAAAAAAACACTTATATACTTCCAAAATCTTTATTCTCCTAAGCTGAAAAAAATAAGTGGTTCAGAACGCTAGTGTTATATAAGAAAGTTTTCCCTATAGTGATACTACAAGTCTTGGATTATTTTATGCAAACCTGGGATAAACTTGGAATTGTCATTTTTCCTCCAAATTAGTGGGCAAATCCATTTGTTTATATGTTTATTACACATTCCCTGTTAATTTAGCACATATAGTTTTGAGTAGTAGGCGCCCTTGCTTTTTGAAGGAGAGGTATAACATTGCACTGTAATAGAGGTATGGTCTTCTTTTCAGGGAACAGTGGGGAAGTTTGCTCATGGGCCTTTGTAGTGCTGGTTGCTCCTATTCTCCACATCCACCAGCTGGGTCCACTGGACATACAGCCTCCCCTGGGCCTCTCCACATCGCTCTGTGGTTCTTGGAAGTGAGAAAACTCTTGTAAACAAGCTGGTACTAGCTGCTAAGCTACAAATAGTCAACTAATAATCTAAATGCTTTGGAGTTATCTCAATTATTGACTGAATTTACAAAAATTCACCATGCAACCTCTCAGTTCCCTAGTACTTAGAAAATGTCCTCCTGGAATATTCTGTTCTAGATCTCTCTATCTTTTTGCTCTGATCCAGTCTAGACTTACAGCAAATGTGCACAAGTAACTGTCATAACTTACTCTCTTACATTGTCCCTCTAATCTTCTCTGATTCAATTTCTGCCATTTTTATGCCATCCCCTTTAACTGTATGACTATGTCTTTCAACATTTTCCCAACTACATGGTTCCAGATCAATTTAATCAAAGCACTGTGCCTTGGCAATTGTGGTTTTAATTATTTATTGTCTGGTTAGTTTTCTTACACGACATAGGAAGTGTGGAAGATATTAGTGGCAGAGAAATTCTCTTCTTACTAAAATAAGATTTTTGTCATTTTCTTGAGGTTTGTATACTTAGAAGAAGAAAATGTTGTTCAAGGTCTTAGTCCATTGGAAATGAAACTGGAAGTCTTTATAAATGCATATAAAATATAAATTACTACAGAATCATGAATTCCTATTTTGATATATATTTTATCTGAAAATAATGCTGGTCATTTATCTTTTGAATAAGAAAATGACACTGACTCAAAGGAAAAGACACAGTGTCATTTTCTTCTTTTATATATTATAAATGTTTCAATATAGTCATCTGATGACTCATTTCCTTCATAACAATGTTGTAAATAAACAAAAATGCTGCCGTAGTTGGCAGCTCAGTTCAGTTTCTACATCTGAAAGTGAGAGGAGGAAGCCAAAGATCTGAATTGCACTCTTGTTTAGTAGGCTTTCTCCTCAACTACTTGAAGACTTGTAACAGTATCACTTTGCATGCACTGAACTCTGATTACTTTGAATCTAAAGATCAAAATATCAGCGATTTACATTTTGCAAAATGACCAACACTGTCCTTTTAACTATTTCTGCTGATCCTGTAAGATCAAGCACCAGAGAGGCTTCCCAGACATTTGTCGGTGGTTGCTAGGTGGAGCCAAACTGGAAGCTCTGCTCCATTAGCGTGGGAATAGCTTTGTAATTTTCTGAATAATTAATGAAAACACCAACTCACAGTTCTTCCCCTTTCTGTCTTAACTGATCTTTATAGCATATAGTTATTTCAAACTTTACTTCATGAAGTTGGGCTCAACTATGAAAAGCATAAATATCATTAAAGTCACTAATGAGTAAATATAAAATACAGAATATTAAAGCAGAGGAAAAAAGGGTAATGGAAACAATTTGTTTAATTTTGGTCAGAGATCATTTTTGGTTGCTTTCATAGGTACGGATTTCAAATAGTGCAGGGAATTTACACTTAGATAATGATCACAGTTTTGCTGTTGCTTTCTAAGATTAAAGGAATACAACTATATCGATATAGATTTTTCCCCAGCAATGTTATGGATGTGTTTATTTATAACAGATAATAGGAGGGCTAATCTTATCAGCCTGGTTACTGTTTCCAAGAGGAATCTGAGTTGCACAAGATTTATTTCATGAGCTATACCTAAATATTTACAACCACCCCTCAGAGAGTATGTTTCTTTTTAAATTTAAAAAAATTCCATCAAACACAATTTGACTTCATTCAGATAGTTTTATTTCCTAAATACGTAAATTTAGCAGCAAGAATGCAACAAAAACAAAGAAATGTCATTGTTATGTAGTAGTTTTAAGTTAAATAATTCATATCAATAAATTTAATCGCTATGCCAATAAATCTATTTAACACTGCAAAATTATTTTTGGACGACACCTTTTTTATCAAACTCAGCTATGCCATTTCCACATTATACACATATTTTTCCATACACAGCTATAGCATTTCAACTGCATATATTTATATACATGTGTGTGTTAATGTGTATTCTACACAAAAAAAGATAAGATTTAAAGTAGAAATTTTCTAGAATATATATATATATATATATATATATATATATATATATATATATATATGTGTGTGTGTGTGTGTGTATTTTGGCACTAACGAACATTTCTTTATCACATGAAATTTTTCTTGTTTTACTTTTCTCCTCTATGATATTATGACATGGTAATTGATGCACTTGATATTGTCAATAAAACACGTGTCACCTTTGTGACTTAATTTATATATCTACTCTCAATATTTTGTGGACATATCTAAATGTAATTATTTAACTTTGTTTACCTTCACATTAACATTTAATCTTTCTTTTCTTAATCTTTAAAACCATTAATCATTTACCTTTAATTAATGTTCTATTCTCATTAAATGAAGTTCGTTAATCAATAACACTTAACCAAATGACTTTTCCATAATTATGAAAATTCCTTCTCAACGTGCAGTACTTATAAATTGTTTATCCAAAGTGGCTATTTATTAAACAATAAAAGTCTCCCTTCTGTAATAATTATAGCAGTTTAAGCCATGCCACCCAGACTTTCTTTGAACTCCTTTAGAAAGAAGCATCTCACCAGATATTTCCTATTAAATTAAAACTTTCTTTCCCTCACCACCATGGCACTCTCTTCTGTTTCCTTTTTCATTCATGGCAATATTTTATGAGGTAGAGACAGGAAAATTCCTTTGTAGAAATATACTTCAAAAATATTATTGTCACTATATAGTTATTAGTTTTGAGACCTTCACTCAAACTGTTAAGCAACAAAGTAATTTAAAAGTCTAGTGTAGACTACTACACTATTTCATAATAGCTTATTAAACAATTTCATTTCTAATGTAGCAGACTAAAAATAAATTTATAAATTCAAAAAGTATTTTCTTTATTGTTTTCAGAAGGAGCTTCTAACTTATGTGAATGTTGCAGAGAACAAAATTCTGCATATTCACTCTGAATAGCTTCTATAGTCTTTGTTCAAATTAATTAAAAATGAAATATTCATCAATATGCTTAATCTGAAGCTAAGATTGTTATGTAATAAACACAACTTTTGATGAAAACTGGATGTTTAATTATATTCACATTGAGGTTTGCCAACCTCATTGAAATAATGTGGACATGCAATATGGAGAAGCTGTTGTAATAATTAATTAATGAGGGTTAATTTTTCTTTATATAATTTTATTTGTATTAATATCTTATTAGATTATTTCTCCTTTTTGGTATTCAAAGTAAACATATTTCTGTTTATGAACTTATGAAGTTGTTCAAACAAAATTTCAAAAAATGTTTATTAGAAGTTTTGAATTCTCTTTAAGCTCAGGAAAATAATAGCAAAATATTTTATTGTGTCAAAGTGATACCGGAAATCTTCACCAATAACTAAATAAATGAGAAAAATAAGATTAAAATAAAGATTAAAATATATGGCTATTGGCAAATGTTATAATTATTTCTAGAGAAGTTTTATTGTTATTATTATGATTCTCACAACCTCAATAAATATTAACTATGAAAGAAAGACTTTTAGATGCTTACAATTGAAGCTACTTTGTAAATCAAGATGGTAGACTTAAGACTAAAACCACATAGAACCAAATTAGCTGACATTAAGTTACTTGACATTAAGTTACTGAATATGGGCTCCTACTCTAAGCAGGTGTGTTCTCTTTACATTAGTTCCCATTTAATTTTCTACACCTGTCTTTCAGTGTAAGTTTGTCTTTCCATTTTCAAGTTCTTCTTTTCTTTTCCAGATCTAATGTGGTTCCCTTCAAGTATCCCAAGACACAAAAGTTATATCACGGGCACTTACTGGGAAGCATACCCCCCACCTTTCCCAAATTTAATCAGTGTTCTTATTTGCTAAGCATTTACTTGTTTTTTGAGGAAACCTGATTCAATTCTAACCTTCTTGCGGTGTAAACTCCTTTTTGTAAATGCAATTTTAGGGTTTAGGTTACTCTGCTGAAAAGGCAAACACTGAAGAGCAAAACCAGTGTTAAAAACATAGTTTGATTATACAAAGTAAGTGTTGAACAACCGCCATCATTCGATCTGGCTAGAGCACACAGCGTAAATGTCTAGAGGGGCAAAAGAGAATGCAATATCAGGTGTGTATTCCTGGTGGACCTAAAGAATTCACAGCTGTAGATGCAGCTTACTACCATGTGAAAAAAAAAAGGTGTGTGTGGGGGGCAATGTGTCAAGGGCAACCCCACAGGAAACAAGTGTTGAGCGGCTTGGCACTTGCTCCCCAAGCTTTCTCTTCTGCAAACTTTCTTGGTGTTTGCTTTGCAATGAAATTGCAATGGTAATATTTAATCAGAAAACGAAACGCCCGGCCAGACACTTAGAAATTTCTATTTGGTATAGATGAGACACTTAAATTCTAGGGCCAGTGCTGCTAGGGGGTGGAGTGTAGGGGGCACCCTTGCTGCAGAGAGGCACGAATTATAAAGCATAGGAAACAGTATGAGAAGGCCACACTATAAAGGAAACTTACTTGTATTTAACTCAATTTAATCTTAAACAAACTTATTGCTCAAGGCAATATTGACAGTTTATTTTAACTTCTATTGAAATATATTCTTTCTCCATTGAAGAAACGCTGACATAGAATTTTAAAGTAGAAGTCAATAAAATAGAGCTTGTTTTACAGAACTGTATCTAAGTGAGAATGGTTTTAGTCTTCTAGTAGGAAACTTGGGGGAAAAAAGCACATGGACTAAGTAACAAAGAGGGGAGAAAGAAAAAGATTGCTGGGATGACCAGCTGTGATTCTAAGGAGATGCTAAATGGAGGTCTTTCTTTCTGTTGATTGGCAGTTACCTGAAAGACACTCTTACCCAGTGTATACCTTTAGCTCTCAATCTTCAATGACTGTGTTCTGGGGGACTAATTTATGTCAGCCCAACTGACTGCTTAACGCATTTCTTTGGGAAAAAAAGTGTGAATACTGATACATCCAAACGGAGAATAGGTCGGAGTCTTTTG
Source organism: Ctenodactylus gundi (assembly GCA_004027205.1). Classification (NCBI taxonomy): domain Eukaryota; kingdom Metazoa; phylum Chordata; class Mammalia; order Rodentia; family Ctenodactylidae; genus Ctenodactylus; species Ctenodactylus gundi. Next base: position 117,626 of record PVKB01004616.1, read on the forward strand.
GAGAATTCCTGCTGATTTAAAGAACTGATTATTCCAGATATTTTCTATGGAAACTCAAACCCACATTTGCCACTTCTACTATGTATGAGTAAGAAGTGCCCAACATAATGATGACTTAATATAGTCCCCAGGGAGGATTAACTGAAGATCACCAAACCTATGTTATGACAAGAACTTTATGAGACTTATAAGGTGATGACTTTATACATTGAGTTTTACTTTCCACATGTATATAAAGGAGCAAATACTCCCCCTCTCTGTTCTTCTTTCCTTGTCTGTGTGAGACTGTGCGTGTGTGTGTGTGTGTGTGTGTGTGTGTGTGTGTGTGTGTGTAGTGAAACATATAGTGAAAACGTTCAGTCACTTGCTCTCGTGTGGTGACTAAAATCTCACTTATATATGGTCGTGGGAATGTCTCTCTTAAAGTTCTCATCATCTAATTATATGATTCTTAGTTAAGAGATGATCTTCTTGGTATACAGTCACCTCGCCTTATCTATGAAGGTTATATTCCCAGACCCTCCCCCCCACCTAATTCCTTGAAAGGAGAGATGATACCAAACACCATCTAATCTGACCTTTGCTATCCATACATACTTACAATAAATTTAAATGAATAAATTAGGCACAAAAAGAGATGGACAACCAGATCTGCTGATAAAATGCAAAAAAAGAAATTCCAGTATACTGTAATGAATATGGTCTATGTTTCTCTTTCAACGCATCCTCTTACACTGCCCACTCTTCTTATTATAATGCTGCGGATGGCACTGCCTATATGATGAGATTGTGGTCAATGAATGATGTAATCATTGTGATACAACATTAGGTCCCTATATAAAGATAATCTGATTGCTAGGCATGGTGATGCACCTGTAATCCTGGCACCTGGGAGGAGGAGAAAGGTGGAGTGCAAGTTCAAATCTAGCCTGGGTTATATAGTGAATTCAAGGTTAGTCTGAACTACATAGGGAGATTGTGTCTCAAAGAAAGAAAAAGGTAGAGAAAAAGGAAGGATGAAAGGAAGGAAGAAAAGGATGGAAGGAAGAAGGAAGGAAAAGAGGGAGAAAGGAAAGGAAGGGAAAGGAAAGGAAAAGAAGAGAAGAGAAAAGAAAAGAAAAAAGAGAAAAGTATTTGAATAGCATCACTATTGTGTGCTTTTGTGATAGTTGATCTGGTGAAGCTAAGTGAACAATAAAGCACCCAGGAAGTTTCTACAAGTTGTGTGCACCCTCACCCAAGGATCCACTCATATCCCAGATAGCTTAGCTGGAGAGTTGAAGAATTCTTTGTACTACTCAGAATGGTTTACAATTTAAACAATTTGTGAATTTGTTTTATGGGCAATTTTTCATTTAATATTTTGAGGCTAAGGTTGCCACAAGTAAATGAAATCATAAAAGGTAAAAACTAGGATAAGGGGAGATTACTGTGTACCAGGTTGTTCATATATGACTAGCACTCTTGATGGAAATTTAGCATAATTTAAATGCTTCTCAGTTTGTCTGCTTAGAGCTATAAAAACTGAATAGTGTACTTTTAAAATGTTAATTTCTCCCTCATGCGCTCTCTCTCTCTCTCTCTCTCTCTCTCTCTCTCTCTCTCTCTCTCTTTCACTGAGTTCCATATTCCCCAGTAGAAGTAGAGTAAGAATAACTACTGCTTCTAAATATTTTTCTGGCTATTTATACATGAACAGTTTCCACCACAGGGAATATGTATCTGGCACTATAATATTTACCAAAGAAATATTTGATGCAAACGAGTGGGCTCCAAAGCCAGTGAGTCACCTAAAGCACCATGTTCTCAGGACAATTTTAGAAATTCACCTCTTATAGGCTTTTATTTGACTTACCGTTTTTAGGTACCTCCCATACCTGATAATGAGAACACAGATGTTCTGTCATTCATCGGTACAAAGTTGAATTGATTGTAGATTATATAAATTCTCTAATATTCCACTTGCATTTGCTGTGAAATAAATCCAAGCCATTTTGTTTAGCTTGAAGAAATTGAGCTCTCCTCGATAGATCCTACTAAATACTGACTTTACTTCATGAATATATTTATAAATCCTCTTTTCAGCTTACTAATAAAATAGGCATTTTTAAGACTGTTGACTATGTGGGGTTTTGCTAGAATGACTGTTTTGAAAGTGATGTTTTTAAGCTTAGTATTTAATTCTCAAAACGTGTCCCTTTTCTGTTTCTTTATAAAGAAAAAAATCTGAATTTGACTTATGATTCTAAGGAATAAATTTTCTAAGACAGTTCACATTACTAGCATATGGATGTAATTAATGATAGAAAAATGCTTGAAAACTTAGCCAATATTCAGCATTGTTACATCTACTCTATTTTCCAATATTAGCTAACTATTCCAGTCCAGTCTGTTTTGATGACTAAAGATGGGTAAATACATTTGTGCAACTTTAGATTCTGGGGGATATAAAAGAGATGAATGTGGTTAAGGTATGAATCTATTAGAAATAGCATCTGTATTGTATTTGATGCTCATATTTAGATACATACATATATATATATATATATATATATATATATATATATATATACATCATATAAATATGTGCATATATAGCAGCCATATGCATTTATAGGCTGATATCATATGTATAATATAAATACTTATGTGTACATGCTGCATGTACATCACACACATGATGAAAAAAAGCAATAAAAACAAAGTAAAGAGAAAGAAAATATTTACACTATTTACACACGTGTGTGTTTTCTTTGAGATAAATTATTAAACTTTTGTTATTTGAAGTCTTATCTCATATTCCTGCTCTATTTCCTATTTTATAAAATTTTTACAAAATTTATAAAATTTCCAAGTCATCTGTTTAACTTATGTCAATGGTCATTTGTATTACAAATTTCTTGCACAGGTTATTATTGATTATTAAATGCAAAATACTTGCAATGAGTTTTAAATCCACATTTATTTTATGGTCACTGAAGATCTACTATCGAATGCTGGGGATTGTTGCCAGATATAAATTGAGAAAGCTGTAAAAATTCTTTTTGTCTTCTAAGAATCCATAGGCTACAGAGTGTCCATGTACATACTATGATATAAACTAGAAACAAAAAAGCGCCTCAAAACTAAGAGATGAAGCGTTATGGCAAATTAGACGAAACCAAGATGAATCAAATGCAGAACAGAACATTTGACATGAACCGTGAATCATGCATTGAGAGGGAGGCCCAGAGGACACGGCAGAGCAAGCAAGCTAACCGAGTTTCCAGCAATAGATTTCAAAGTTCTTAGAACAATAGTTCTCCCAAATTTTGGAAAGAACGGGCACCATCGATACCCTGATTTCTTCTCCATTTGAAATTGAGTCTGAAGTAGAGAGTGGTGTAATCAAAATCACACTGAATTGAAGTCAGCCTGGAGTCATCCAAGGACCGATGCTGTGCCAGGTGCTGCAGGAATACACCTGAGCCTAGTTCCCATGTACTGTACGGTTAATGGTTGGTACAAGTCAATTCGATTCAGCCAAAAAAAATTGCTGAAATGTAGCCATGTAAATAAATCAATTACTTGAAAGAGTTGATGTGTAAAGAACCAAAACTATAAATTTAAACTGTGTCACATATGTAGATTATTTCTATCTTACTCTATTAAATTTAGCAATAATGGGATATTTAACTTTTAAATCTTTTAAGTCTTATATAGTTATAAGAGAGATAATGACCCTGAGATTTCTCTGCTTGGTTATTTCTTGGACGAATTTAATTCCAAGGCGTAGTGGGACCTTGGTAATGGATGAAAGAGAAAGTTTAATCATCGTAGATACATGAAAGATGAGAGCTGAAGCAATAGAACTTTCCAGATGGCTGTTATAGAGTCTCTAAAGATTCCTATCAGAAAGCTTCTCCTTCTCCTACCCGTGCTATTTGCTTTATATAAATTTCTGCACCCACTAATGTGAATGCATCTCACCTTCCTGCTTGAGAGGTGACATAGACATTGTGTTCTCTGGGGGATTAGTGAAGCCCCTCCTGAGGAGAAGACCCAATATCTCCATGAGTCATTTAGAAAACTAGGTAATAACTAAGCTCAACTTTACAAGCCAAACTTTTTTTTTATTATACAAAGTATCATTTACCCATTTTATGTTTATAAAATGAAATTATTTGATTTATGTCACACATGAATCCTGCCCATATATGACTCCCAAAGAGTGACAGCCTTGCATTTGTTTAGTGTAGCAGCCACAGGATTTTAGCAGTGGGCGTGGGGAGCCACAAACCCAAACTACAGAAGGGAAACCCTGCTTTAGTGTGTATGTGCTTTCATTTAAATTCATCTTTCCTGAGACTCTAATGAGCAAATCACACTCCTAACCAATCTTTTGATCCATTAAGATAGCAGGTTGATGAGCATAGATACTTCTTTTCTTTTCTTGAGATAGTTGTCTAAATGTTGTCCCCAGATTACAGTGGCACTTGCAAAATTGTTAAAATTTTGATATCAGAAATACACATTTCTAAGCCCATTCTTACATTTCTAAATCAGAAACCAGGACATGTGGGATCTAAACTCTGTAATTTATTTATTTATTTATTTATTTATTTATTACCTGATAGCACTGATACCAGACTTTCCTGAAGCATAATAGATACAAAATAGTAATTAAGAAAAGTTGAAAGGTTAAGACTGGTGGTAGTGACATGAGAGGAAGGACACGTTTCTTTCTCTTTTTTTTCTCTCTGTCTTTGCTGTGTGTTTGAAAGGTGTTGATTAATGACCTTTTTATCGTAAGAAATGTCATGATGCACATAAAGTACAATTACCCAGATTTAGTAAGTTTGCACTACATAAAAACGTTGGCTAAAATTTCAGAGTAATCAGGAGCTACACTAGCCATGTGTTATCAATACAGATCTCCTGTTTCCTAGCAAGACTACATCTGTTTTGTATGTGTAGGTAGCAACTGAACTCTACCATTTGTTTTTATGCTGAAGATTTTTATGAATTGAATTGTAAATTATTTATGTAGATGTGCCTTTGTCTTCTCAGAAAGGTGTATTTCTCAAACAATAAATGACATGACCATGAAGATTTGTGAAAGCACTGAGCTGATGTTATAGATGGTGATGACTGTAAACAGAACTTTCCCAGTATTTATTCAACAACATGTGACCACTTTTTAGACACTACTCAGTGATCTCTTGTGAGTGTTTGTTAGCTTTGGGAAAGCTTATTAACTATCTTCAATTTTAGCATACATTTACTATTATAATTTCAATGGAAATTAAAATGATAAGTTTTTTGTAATTTGCCACCTATTTATTATTTCAGTACTCTCATTTCAATTTAAGCAATTGTTTGAACAATACAATTTGATGACATAATTTTTTAGGAATTAAAGTTTTAATTTATAACAAAATAGTACACAATATTCTCAATACAGTGGAGCTTATTATGTAAAATTCTCAGTGTGTTATTGACAGAATTTTGAAATGAATTACTGTTGACATGGAGTCACACACTTCTATAACATTTCCTCCTCATAGAATTAAAAAAATCTAACTTGTTTTAGTTATTTAGATATTTCTCAATTATTCTGCTCAGTGAACAGAACTTGAACAAGTAGTAGCAAACATAATCTGACAGTTGAATCAGGACTTGGACAATTGAAAATAAATTATATTTATATTACAAATCACAATTACATATTTGTTCAGGGTATGCTGTGTAGAGATTACAAGGTCAGAATGCTATTGGAAAATTTAATGAGAACCAGAAACTTCTAACTCCAAGATTTTGCACAAAACATGCACTCCAATATACTGAAGAATTCTAATATTCTACATTTTGCTAATATGGGAGAGTTTTATTTTCTTATTTGTTTTTAAAGAGATGGTTTATTTATGTATAAATTTAATGTTTTTACAATGTTTAGTATCTGGTATATGTTACAAAATACAGTGAGCTCTGTGAAATTGTCTTTTTGTAGGTCACAATCACAAAATGCTTGCAATTTCACATGGCTCGGTCTAATATTACTCCAAAAAGTGGCTTTATATTTTATAAAAGACTTTGCTCTGCTTCTGAGTAATTTTGTTATTATTTCTCTTTGGCTCACTTTTGGGGCCCGGATAAATTCTATTTACTCCCATTAACAATGTTATGAAACATCTTGGGAAATTCTCAGTAGAATGCTCAGATGTGTTGCTAGAGCCTTGCTGCTGTTAAAAAATAGGGTTCTGGTGGCTTTAAACAACTGTTTCAGTTTCACAGGATATATGGTAGTCTAAGATATAGTTCATAAAAGAATAGCTCATACATAGGAAAATCTACAATGCTTACCATTTAAATATATTTGCTATAACATTAATGTGAAAAAATTCAGAAAATGGCCTAAGTCTCATTCTGAAAAGAATTTATCTCCTGTTATATTCAACCTTCAATTTCACATGCTGCCAATTTTAATTTTTTACCTTCTCTATCACCGTGTTATGTATTAATTAATCTGAAGTTATATAAAATATATGACATATTTTACAAATATCAATCCATTGAAATATCCACTTGTATAAAATTATATCATAGAATTTATAATTTTTGAGCAATTGTGTCTATGGAGTTAAGCTAAGCTTTTATTTTATTAAAAATCTATAAATGTAACAAAGTGAACAGCCAGAGACTGAAACTCAGATTTGTAACTTCTCCTATCTATTCTGAAGATATCTCTTCATCTGTTTATAATCTCCATGTAAACTTCATATACAAGCACTCTTTGTACTTTGTGAACTAGCCATACATTTACAGTTTTAATTTTAGCAATGCTTTTCACCAACTTTACTCACATGTAAAATGTCCATTTATCACTCTACTAACTTCGTTTTTCCAAAATAAATTCCAACATCCTTATTTTGACACTGATGCTCTTTCAGAATCCAGACCTTTGCTACATAACAACTTCATTGCCCAGAACTTTTAATACTGAAGACTTTAATTTCAATGAAATATGTTCATTTTTATGGAAGCCTATTTAATGAGTCATGATGACACCCCCTTTACATCCAGTTGTGTGGCTAATGTCAAAAAGTGTTGACAAGGACATCGACTTCTCTTTTTCCAAATAGGATTTTTTATCTTTCTCTTTCTTGATTGGTCTAACTTAAACTTTCTGTGTTTAGATAAATAGAATTGATGGAAATTGACATTTTTTGTCTTTCAGTCTTCACTCTTTGTGTGATCTTAATTTGGATATGTCACACTTGACCTTTATTAAATTGAAGTACACATTTGTTAAACCCAAACAAGAAAAAGTAGCATTGCACAGAATAGAAATTCCTGGTCTTTAATAAAGGAAGACCTTCTTCCATGCAAGAGGCTGTATCTTGAGGGGACCTAGTGGCAATCTGCTGTTACAATTTTTTTGTTTAAAATTCTGTGTATATTGTGATCACATCTCACTGAAGTCATTGGGAATTTTAACTCAGGTAGCTATTCTATTACTTTTTTCTTGTTTTATTTCTCCATCGTTATTACTATGTATATGGGACACGTGATGGCTACATTCAATTTGAGCATTTTGTGAACATGGATATCCCACCAACTTCACGTTCCTTCCCCCACTTTTTGCCCTCCCGCTCCCTTCCTACTTCCCTTCCTGTCTTTAGCCAATGAATCAGCACAGAAAAGCTCTACAGAGAGGAAAATCTTTAGATAATAATTATATTCCTATCACTAAACAGAAAACAAAAACGAAACAACAGCAAAAATCACATATCACGTCTCCCTCAAAGCTTAGGAAGGGCTTAGGGGAGCCTGAATTTTCAAATGAACATAAATTTTAATGAATTCTTCAAATACACATCAAGATGTCCTTACAGCATGCTAATTGGGGAATGACATTTCCCGGGTTGGTCATGTAATTTCTTTCACTGAGAGGTCAATGCTGATAATGTAAAAGAATGTGGACTTCCATTCCACTACTGCCTGGAAATAATGACACAGTGCTCTCTATATATCAGATACTAGAGAAATCTCTTGTGAACTCAGAACATTCATTGCCACTCAGTGGTGCAGTCAGCTACGTGTCAGTGGAGATTATGTGAGCTACAAGAATGAGGTAATCCTGGCTAAACTGGAATCTAGGGAACAGGAGCCCCATACCCACCCATCAGTAATGAGGAGATATATCTACTCAGGGTCAACAGGGGTTAAGTAGGCTTCTGTCACACCAGGCAGTAATGAGACAGGGGTTGGCAGTGTTAGGAACTAAAGCAGAAAGCATTGTAAGATCAAGTCTGTAGAGCAAAAGCTTAAATGTCTAGTTTTTAGTTGAAAACAGTTCCTCATGATTCTAACAACCAAAAAAAAAAAAAAAAAAAAAAAAAAAAAAAAAAAAAAAAAAAAAAAAAAAAAAAAAAAAAACTGAACTAAAAGAAATAACATGAGAAGATTTTAATGCCGCTGTGAGAAAAATATTTGAATGATCAATAAGGAACACAATTGAAAAAGTAATGGTAATAATAATAATGGCACATTAAAAAGAAGTCCCAATAGTAAGAAATATAAAATATCATCAAATGCATGTTCTTAGAATTAAAGATACACAAATCCATTTTTAGTAATCTCAGTGAATTTCTAAATATATAGTCAATATCAGAAAAAAGTATAGGAAATAGTTTGACAGAAAAGGAGAAGTGAAGTTCAAAATAGATAATGAAAAATGGCAGTTTAGTTGCAATCTGGTTATTTCACTCTTTCTGAGTAGTTTAAGCCACCGCATATGAATAAGAATATAAGATGTTGAAAAAATACAGGACTTGTTTTCTTAGGTAAATATTACATATCATTCTTGAGTCTTCCTAAAATAATACAAAGAACAAAACAAAACAATAAAGAACTGGAATGAAATTATTGATAGAAGAATAAAATTATTCAATCTAAGCAGAAGAGAGAAAAGAATTAAAAACTATTTAGTTACCTGTGAGTCCATCATAAAGGACCTAACATGTGTCAGCTGAGTCTTAGAGAAAAGGGTAAAACCAGATAGAACTCAGTCATCTCAGGCTAGGATGACTACCTGGAGAGATGTCTTAAGATCAAGTATGTAAAATTGTATTCTAAATGGAGATTGGGGAACTTGTGCTAACCTCACTTGAAGGATTTCTTCCTTTCACTTGATTCTTCAAGGATAGAGATGCAAGCCCGCACCTAGAAATAGTAGAAACAACTCTTTAGAACCTGCTTGAATTTTTGGTCCAATGAAAGAGTTTACAGGCAGAGATTATTTTTTAAAACAAAAAAAGCAATCCTGGGACAAGGCCAGAGAAAACTGTGGAGCTCTAGGGGAGGGAAAGCTAGAACTATTTACAGAAATCCTTTCACTATTTAGAAACGGGCCTGCAACAACAAACAATAAGGCAACAAAGAGAACTTCACTTAAGTGAATTCCCAGGGGAACAAAACGCAAACCTCCTAAGACAAGAATGAAGCAAATTCATCTGAGGAGTAACTTTCTTCCCAAGATTAACAAATAACAGTACACAGCACACAGAAAAGTTTCCATATAAGCTGACTAAAGTTATTGTGTGTGTGATAGTAGGAAAAGGAAATAAAGGAATGAAAAACCAAAAAATTTGTAGGTGATGGTACTAAGAAAGATGAAGAATTTTTTGAAAAATTATGGTGACTTTAGGAATTTAGTACCAGAATACTTGCTATTTTATTTTCGTACAGTTTTGGATTTAGTATCTCAGAAAATAATTAAATAAATGAGTCACTAGAATTAGGCTGATATGTCTGACTTAGGATATAATGGTCATTGTATCAGCTTTTTTTTTTTTAATGCAGACAATTTGAAAACAGAAGGACCAACAATACAACTTATTAAAAAATGTCCCTCTGCAAAAGTGGATAGAGTTGACATATCTCTATACTGTTCTAAAGTCACTTCAAGGTTTGAATAATAAAATACCCTTCCTTACAAGAGTATTTATATTGTATCAAGAAATTCCTCTGGCAATAAATTAAAAGGGTCTACAAAGGATAAACAATGTTTAAAATCCACAAAAGTGTGGCTCACAAAGGCTGAAATGTAGAACAGTCTTCATGGTAACTAACAAATTATTTAAGAAGTAGTTTGACAGAAAGGAACAGTGAAAGTTCCAAGCAGATAAATCAAAAATGAAGCCCTGGTTTTTACATTGGCTATTCTCTTTTCACTGGTTTTCAATACTTTTTCGGGCACTACATAAAAAAAATAACTTCAGATGTTTTACAAAAAAAAATGTTGTTTAGGTAACCTCTATTTCAAGAGTTTCTTTTACCTTTTGCAACAAGATGATAATGTTGTTGACATTAAAAACATCTTGATGTCCTGAGTTATGCAAATAGAAGAGAATATTTGTACAAGTAATATTTGGTAGATATTTGATACATACAGAGAAAGAATCTCCATGTTGATTGTTTATAATTCTCATACATTCAAATGTGAGTCAGTTGAGCCAATTATTATTTTATGACAAACAATAACAACAAGTTAGTGCAAGGCATCATTACTTACATTAACATTTAAAAATATATCACAATAAAATAACCGAAAAATATTGATAATCTGTTAATATATTGCCAATTGAGGTTTTCTATATTTAGGGTAGGTAAGCCATAAAACTATTTCAGAAAGAATAAACACTTAGCAAGTTTACCTTCAAAAAAGATAAGAATATAATGAATATAGAAATTTGTTTATAAAACTATTCTTGGAACATCAAAGGGCATAGTAGAGGTACATATTGATTGAAATATGGGTCAGTTTTTTCTACTTAAGAGACAAATAAAGGAAAAATGTGGGAAAGATAGTGAAAGAATGTATTTGTAGTCCCCTTTTGAAGAATATTTCCAGATAAAATATAGAGATCTGTGGAGATTAAATAAGTGTATTTCTTAGGCAAGTTTTTTTTTATTGGTTTTATTCATCTGGTTTTGTGTTTCTCATCTAATTCCAATAATGTATCTACTCTGTAAAATTCGCTTGTATGAAAGATGACATATAAGATGGCCCAGTAGATTCATAAGAGAAAATGGGATTTAGTCTTACAGAGAATATAGAGAGCCTCTGGTGAGCATTGATCTTGCCAGAATATTCCCACCTAAGCATAGATTATGATTCCACCTGGTAATCTAAAAGACATGATGTTTTAAATTCATTAAAGAACTTTAATGGCAAGGCAATCAAACTGAATTCCAAAGACGAAAACATCTCTCCGGTGAAGACAAGCCACCTAGAGTGTCTCAGATTTGGCAGACTGTGTTAGGACCAGGTGGCTGCTATCAAAAGTGAGTTTAGCAAAGTCCAAATACAGAAAGGTGAGTCAGTTTGAGACACCTGGGAGTCTCAGACATAAAGGTAGCTTACATTCACCTCTAAATTACTTCGCACGAACTTTCACTAATACTCAGGAAAACGACTTGGGGCAGAGCAAAGAAACAGAGAGTCCCTGAGTGCTGCAGTATGTAAATTTAAGTACCTGGAGGAGGAACAAAAACTCAGCTCATCCCCTCCAAACTGGACACAGAAAATGACTTCTAAGAAAGAAATAGAGGCAAATTCCTTTGAAATGAAAATAAAAAACAGATTGGACATCATCTTTTCGTTAGCTGACTTTCATATAGAGCAGACAGGGAGGCTAAGTATCGTTGCACAAAAGAAAGGCAGAATGCTTGAGGAAAGACTATTAACATACGCAGGAAACAGATGAAGGCAGAATGTGACCTTCATTGAAAGAGGAGACAAGAATATTGACAAGGACAAATCATAAGTCAAGTCCTAGATGTACCAGGTGTGCCTAAGAGGTACGACTTAAACCATTAGTAGAGTTAAAAATGATATCATATGCTGTTTATTCATTCACCAATAAAGAAGAGAAGAGAAAAGAAATGGGGAATTTGAATATGGTAAGCAATATGATAGGGTTTTAATTTAATCTTATCAGCAATTAAAATAGGACTAGTCATTCAACCCAGTCATGTCGACCACTGTAATAAATATAAATGGTAAGTGTGTGTGCGCATAACAACATGAAAGAATATCTAGTAGATCTAAAAGGATTGAGAGGTAGATTCATTAGTGTGTTTGGAGCCTGTGACATTTGTCTCTCAGAAATCAACAGAATAAAAGCTCAGAAAGTCGGTAAGTTAAGAAAAGACCAGAATACACTCAACATACTTGACGTATTTGACATGTTTTGAATATCTAACTTCAAACAGCATATTATGCATTCAGACGCAAATAGAGCATTTCCTAGTGGTACCTATATTAGTAAACAAACATCAACAGAATTGATGTAATGTAATTTGTTATTGAATGCAAATGAAATTGAACTAGAGCTTGATTTCAGAATAATATATAAAAATTATATAAATATTTCAAAACAGTGTCTTTTAAATAAATAATAAATCAAAGAAGTAGTCAAAAATAAAATTAAACCATATTTTTCATTAAACAGAAAAAATGTATAGTATGCCACACTGTACACAACACTTCTGAGGCAGTGGTTGGAAGGAAATTTTTGTTAAATTAAATGTGTATCATAAAAAACAGAAAAATATTCAACTCAAACTCTAAGCCAATACCTTAAAAAACTTATACAAAGAGGAGGAAGTCAACTATAAAGCAAACATAATGAAGAGATATTAAGAATATAATAAATATCAAATAAACTGAAATTTTAAAAAGCTATTAAGGAAACCGAAAGATGCTTTAATGAAATGCTAATATATGATAAAACTGAACTTGGACTGTTAGAGAAAGTTAAAAGGAAAAGAAAAACAATACTAATATTGCTGTATATATTTAAAAGGATAATGCTAGTAAACTATTTGCAATTGATTTTAGTAAGTAGCTTCATGGCATTTGGAGGACATAGGATATATAGAGAGTTTGCATGCACTTGTAGGTTCGTTGCCATGGGACTTTGTTGATGGTGAAAAGAAAGACTTGGGACAGAGTACAAAAATCCTGAGTTATGCAAAATGCATTTGTTAAGATTTAAGGAGATTTGAAGGATTTGAAAGGGTTTAATGTCAAAATAATATTTACTTAATTTCCAATGTGCTGATTGTGAGAAAATGGTGGGAAGATTACTATTAGAAAATTAAGACAAATTACTTAATTACTTGTTTAAATCAAAAAACACAAGCCATACACTAGGTAAGGTGATGATAGTTTCATAACTATCCTACAAACAACATGAAATGGTTTCAATTATGACATTTGATCTTATGAATGTGATGTAATAGTAAGTTAGTTAGAGGAGTAACTTAAAATGCCAAGGATTACTCAATGAAGTAAAAATTTAGTTGTTAAAACAATCACTAGTACAAATTTTTAAGAGACACAGATGACAAAATCAATGACCAGACCTATCTAAACAACTTGAACTTGCCACAATAAGATATATACTGCCTTGATAACAATGTGCCTCTGTGGGAGGAATTTTCATCCTCCATCAAAACTTTCATAGAACCTATATCTCTATTGTATATATACATAGGTACAGGGAAATTTTAAAGTGTTCATTATTTTAAAATTTTTATTCTTTTTAATAACTAACTAAATAAATTATATCTACTCTCATTTAAAATATTGGTTAACCAAGAAAATAAATTTCAAAGGGAAAAATGCCATTCAAATTACCTTTTACCTAAATATATGAATAATCCAGCTAAGTATAAGTTAGGACATATGTGTTCTGTCAATTGGCTGCTTATGAGTGTTATTAATTTTCAAAGAAATGAGAGTCAGGTGACATTGTAATTTTGATTATACTGAGCTTGTTGATCTGATATATAGTAAATCTTATGTAATCTAATCCCATTGGAGGGTAAATATGGGTAAGGGTGTGGGCACACATGTACATGTGCCAACTATTATCTATCAGTGAAGCTACATCACTCCTTTAACATTCTTTCAAAACTAGATGCACTACAAATTGGATCGCTGAACCTGATACTAACAATACCATCATTTAAATGAGCTTATTAAATTTTTCACATTTAAAAATGTTCACAAGATCATCGATATTTCAAACCTAACTAAATTGTATAATAGGAAAACGTAGATGTATTTGGGAGGCAATAGACATTTAGGAAATCTGAAATAAGCTAAAATCAATAATCAAAAGCTACACTTGCTTCATTGGAAGAGATCATTTGTAATTTTAGCATTAAGAGCTAGAGCTGAAGTGTTATTCTGCATTGTGTAAGCATTGGGCTCTTTCAGTGTGATAAAATGAGAAAAAAATTCACCATGTAAATGTCTATTCTGCACTTCCATGATACGAAACAATTACTTTCTCACCAACACAGTGTCAAAGAGAAAGATTTTTATTGTAGAAATATGATAAGAATAATTTGTCTGCCTTTGGAAATAAGTAATATGATACTGTTAGAGATTCCTGGGTGTAAAGCAATAACTGGTAAGAATTGTTGACTACATAATACAATAAGCTATGTGATATTGCCAAATTTTTCTGTATTGCTGATAATGGATATTTTTCTTGTGTAGAAATGATCAAACAATGCCGTATAGACTTCAGCAAGATTATATTTGGAGAAAAACATGACATTCTAATTGAATAGAAAGAGCGTTTTATAGTGTTGGCATATGAAAATTGCTTAAATATGAAGTTATATTTCTAAAAGAATTATATATAATGACATGAAATCCATAAACCATGACTAATCATTTTATACATTTTTCAATTTATGAAGAATCAAATAAAATTTACCCTAGTTCTAGCATAGAAGGTAAGTAAAAATATAACTATGAACCAAAAATTGTTAAAAATCTGAAAATGTGATGGTAAAGTAATTAAGCTTATGATTAGGCAAAGTTATTAAAATCATTAGACTATGGAGAATTTTCTCGTGTATTTTGTACGTTTTTTTT